>CAUYTI010147669.1:0-25402 GCA_963575145.1 Galago senegalensis
TTCCCTCCTGTCCTCTCCATTCTTTTTACAATCATCTTACATGCACAGCCTGAGACAGTTGGCATAGTTTTTGGAATTATAGTCTTGATATTTCCAAACATGCTCTCAGACTGTGGATAATAAACACCTCATTAGGAAACCGATCTCAGAATGAACTCTGGAGTATGAAAAAAAACATTTCTTTTCTTTTCCTATAATCCTAGCATTCCTGCTGGGCTTCTTCCCCTTTAATTGAACCTCAGCGTAGCTCATCTATTCTTTTATTAACACCCTGCTCTCATGTCCTCAAGATTCAGGAATTTAGGATCCAGGGACAGAAGAATAAGCCAGTGACCAGATATCTGCCACAGGTATCTGGATACAGCTTGAGAATTAGAAGTACAAATTGCACACAGCCATTAAAGAGGGAAGGAAGAGAAAAGGAATATTAGAAGATCTGGTATTTCTTATCTTTTTCTTATATCAGAAAGTCCAAACAAAGTATGAAAAATGTAATAAAGACTTTGTTGGGAAAAGAAAACACCAGGTCTAGGTCAGTTGTCTCTGGAAGTTTTGGTGATTAGGACATGTGAGGGCAGGCAGAGGCACTTTGTACTTTCTCCAAAGCCATAGGAATTTTCATCTTCCAGAGCCTTTATGAGTCACTTCTTAATCCACAGTCTTGAGCCCTTGTGGCTGTTCCACCCAGCTTCTCGTTATCCTCCAAAGACACCCAGCTGAGCACCTGGACCACTTGGTATACACGAACACTACAGGACATAAAATACAGAGCCCTGAGGTTGCTCCCCTCCCATATTGGAAGGAGGGTCTGAAATGGCAAGGATCTTATATATTGCCAGAAAGAGTCATGCGGTGTCCACAGCAGTGAGTCACTGGTATTGTCATCAGTCTGGCTTTAATTTTACATATTATCAAAGTAGGGGAGAAAGTGTTTCTCTTCTAGCTATTAGATACAACTGACAAAAGCAAGTGTCCTATAGCATTTCCAAAATGAAGGCATTAGGAAATAGGAAAGCACGGTCTTTTTGGCTCCCTGGTCTATTCACATTGGTACTAGGGTGACCTTTCACCCAAGGGATAGCTGCTAAAGGGAGTAATTCAGAGACATGGAGCTTCTGGTTTGTTATGGATTTGTTTTTGGTTTGTTTTTTTAACTCCTGCCTCCACACATGTTCTTGACTTGCAACTGATTCATGTCCCTGAATTAAAATGACTGACATATGACAGCATCAAGCATTCTTTGTAAGCAGAGTGATACATCTGGGAGGGCACTGGCCTATCATAGATAATACATATCTTCTCCCCCTTCAGAGTCCTCTCCCCTAATAATTGGGAGAGAGGCTATGCCTAAACCTAGGGGAGACATCAAGGAAGCTAGAGGCCTCGATGCAATTATTACTGATTTGGGGGAGGAAAACATAGAATAAGGGGATACCAGACTGCCCAGTCCATTGGCCATTTATTGAGGGTCCCACCCCCACCCCGAGCCAAAGTTTGGTTTGTTGCTGTTATGACAATTTTTGTTGTATGTATATAAATATTTTAGTTAGAGGAGGGGGAGTGGGATGTGGGGCTTTCACAGTTCTAGGGAATGGGGGCAGGGATGATTTTTCTTTTTGTTTTGAGGGAGAACTTTTACTGTACTAAAGAAACAAAGAAATTTGGGGTCATAATCAAATAGGCGCCATTCTCAGAAAATGGCAAGCCACTTACTCGGTGGAGACAAGGCCAAATTCTAAATGGTTGTATCCATAGCAGGGGAGGAGAATAGGGGAATGAGTTTAAAATTTTTTCTCTTCTTTTTTCCTAGAAAAAGATAAGGATGATGGGAAAGGTAGAGAATTAGTTCCCACAGCCCTTTAAAAGGCAGAACTTGAGCTTGAGGTACCTTTCGTGCATTTCAGTTCAGCTGGTTCTGGCTGAGGCCTCTGAAGGCAAGCTCTGTTGTTTTCCAGTGGGTTTCTGCTGCATTTCCAGGGATGGTTCTTAATAACCACTTCCTCCAGCTCCCTTTTCTAAGAAAGACTAGATGGAGTTCTGCTTTTTATGAAAGAGCCTTTGGTTTTCAGTGTCAGCACTGAGAATTGGAGCTCTCCTAAGCATCTAGATTTCCATGGTGTCAACCTCCCCATCAGCTTTTGAACTTTGAGACTCCATACAGTCAAATTCATCAGAGGCAGGTTCCTCAAAGCAGAAATGCTTGTGTATTCCCGACTCTGCTTCTCATCAGATTAAGATACTGGAGTCAGAGGAGTCTGACATTCAGTGAAGGATGCTGGTTGATAATTCCAAAATACTTACTGATGCTGAATCACAATCCATGAATGATCTTTTTGAGCTTTACTGTAGTTCATGATCTGGACTTTTTCTCTACTGAGCATTTTACTCTTAGAAGCTGGGCTCCTTTAACGAGACCTCTAGAGACCTTTATCTCAGTATCCCTCTTTCAGCCAGAAAGCTGCCCTTAGGTCTTTTCCAGAAGTCCTTGTGTTGCTTAGTTTGACTCCCATCAACTCAGATCCGCCATTGTGATTCATCATTTTTAAGGCTCAGGTTTAACAGAACCTACCATCACCATCATCCTCCAACAGCCACAGTCAGAATTGAGCCAGCAGATTATTTTCCTTGAAAAGAAGCAGCCTGGGGCTCAACTCTTAGTTTAAGAGGAGCTAGTGGAGATCTAGTCAATAGAAATAAGTGATAGCAGCTTTTTCTCAAATGCACGACTCCTCAGGGGCTGAACTGCTCTTAGTTTAGGATAAGCTTTACTAGAGATAATAGCAGATAAGTTGGTTAATCACTACCATTCTAAACCTAGTCATTTAGCTTCCAGATACAAGGGAGGTTTCAGATGGAAGCAACCCCTAGGATATGCAAGAAGGGTATGGTAACCCCCCCCCCTCTGGCAGGAGATCAAAGCCAACCCAGGGATAGTTGGCTCTTAGACACTAAGGAGGGAAGAGGGGAAGCTGCTAGATGTGCCTTCCCCTTTTGCCCAGTCCAGCGGCTCTCTGCTGCTCACAACAGTAACATTTGCAGACTTGCAGGTTTTTCCCCCACATATTAGGAGGAAAGGGACTTTGGGGGGTGGGGAAGGGGTCGTGGTGTTTTAAAAGCATAAGTTACCTGTTTGCACTGTTTTAAGATAGGAAAAAAATAGTGGGCAAGGTGAACATCAGACGTAAATTTGTGTGTTTTTATTTTGTCATGATCTTGAAAATGTTTGACCATTTGTAGTATACACAGTGAAACTTGATTCTCTGTTGCATAAAACACTTTTTGTTGTTTTTTTTTTTTTTTTTGGTTTGAAAATGTTAATGTCCAAAATCCTCTTCCCTCCCTTTCCCTTTCCTGTGTATTTCCTTCATACTTGCTTTACTGATCACCCAGGCAATAGCCATCCAAGAGGCAGAGCATGAAACAGGGCCCTTTCCAAGTAGGCTCTGGGTGTCCTAAGCCAGCGTGTGCCCTTTGGTTTAGTGAGTGCAGTAGAGTCTCTGGCACCTTTCTCTGAAAGTAAGGCATACAGAGCGGACTGCAGCAAGTTATTAGATTCCTGCATCAGATGCACTAGAAAAGAGGAGCCGAGGGATGGAATGGAGGAGATTCCTGAAGTTCCGCAGTTGGCTGTAGTAGCTGAGTTCTTATCCATGTTACCGAAACTGTAGCCAGTTACAGTTTACTCAGGAAACGGTAGATCAATTCAGCCATGGTAGTGCTGGTTGGCAGGGATTGGTAACTGAGAGAACTGCTTCTCAGCCAAAATGCAGACCTTGCCTTCAAGGAGACACCCAGCCTGGGGGCCCTGGCCTTCTGGGTCTGGTGATTGTGTACATGCTGGCAACGTGAAGGCTCCACTCACCCTGGCGAGCAAAAAGGGAACAGCGATTCTCTTTACTTTCCCCAGCCCCAGACCCTATTACCAACACCAATTTCCCAGAGAGTTACATGAGTTTTGAATTTTTTAAAAATTTTGTTTTTCCAGGAAGTGCTAAGTGCTTTAAGCAATGTTTATACCCCAGTAAGACTCCCAGCTTAGTCATTTTCTTGTATTTTTCTGTTCACAGTATTTTTTCTTGTGTGCGTATGTGTGTGTGCTTGTTTTGGCAGCTCATTTTGGCTGTATTATATATCAAGTGATGAATTGGTCTTATTTTTTCCCAAAGGGATATGAATTTTTTTTTCTTGTGTTTTAATTCTGCTTGTGAATAGCTGGAGCAACCTGGGGCTGACACATGTAAGCTAGGGCTGCCAAGTGAGAAGAGAGCCAGTGGAGTTTACTTGTCCCCGACAGGCCGACCTACCTGAGTCTCTGAGCTTTCAGTCCAAATCTTTGCAAGGCTCAAAATGCGACAGAACCTCTCCTCTTCTCCCCACTCCCTGTGGCAGGGACTAGACCATCCCTACATGCAACATGCGGTTTCTCTGGCCCCCTCCCATTGCCATGGCAAAACAGGTACCTTTGGGGCATGGGGGCATCACATGGGATGCTTGTGTAAGACCACCTAGCCTTCTCTTTCCCCTCCCTTCCTCTTCCAGAATCACTTCCTAGGACACCCGAGCTGCTTGCCCAGGGTCCTGTTTCCCTGCTAACTCCAGAGAAGCATCCCAGGGCTTTGTGACAGTCTCTAATTCCCTTCCCTTCTCGTTAAGAATCATATTGTATAGTAGCTTTCAGACCATACAGTATTCATTGGGTTACTCCTATTATTATCAAGTAGCTGGAATTGTGAAGGTCGGAGTAGTTAGATCTTTAGCTTTTATTCCTTATTTTTTTGTATTACTCTCCATGTGTATAAATTATTGATCATGTTGCTGGCTTTTATAAACTCTAAGCAAAGGAAGAGCACTGCCTCAGCCTTTGCAAATGGTAATGAAGCACTGTTTTTAAATAAAAGAGAGAAACACCATTCTTTGGCCTGTGTGTATTGATCTTCACTCCTTGTTGCCCCCACCTGAGGCTACAAAGATAAAACTTGGATTTGACTTCATAAGATGGGCAAGAAAAGAAGAAGGAAAACCACCACACTTTGCACTGTGAGGCGTTATGGATGGTGTAAGCTGTGAGGTAAAGGAGCACACAGCTGGGCCTGTGTCAGCTGCTCTCTGGCTTCTCAGCTGTGGGGCTCCACTCTACCCAAAAGCTGTTTTGTGCTTCTTTTTCACAAAACCTGAAACCTCCTTTCAGCTTGACTTTCTACCGTTCATCCTCCCTTGGACCCAGCTGCTGCCCTCACCCTGCCATGGACACTATCCTTGCAGGACCCATTGCCCTACTTGATCTTCCCACAGTGTCTGCTCCTGCCCTGCTCAGCCACCTCTGCCCTACCACCCCGGGCTTTGCTTCTTCCTCAGCTGTAAGAAGTGTGTCCCACCCACCCCTTTTTTGTCTTGCTGTGCTTTTCAGGCATCCCTTCCTGCACTGGTTTCTTACCCAGTAATGCCCAAGTCTCTGAAATTCTCTATAAACCCCATTCCCTTAACTTAACCCTATAAGACCATTGTGCTTTCTGATTTCATGACAAATGCAGAGGCCATCCCTGCATGAGTTCCTGCTCCCGGGTCTGTAAACTCTCTGAGTTATATTGGTGCTTTCCCTTCTCTCCCCTACTGCTAGTTTAAGACCCTGTACCTGTGCCCTGCAGCCCACCTTCCCCTCTTTGTGAGGATGTTTCTTTGTTTTCCTCTCTTGCGTGGTTAACTTCATCTTCATGATAGCCCCTTTTGAGTTTAAACTTGCTTAAATCTTACACATTTTTTAAAAAAAAGTTTTTCAAAGATCCCAAGAGTAAGTTTCTGCCCACTGATTCCAGTTACTTGCCTCGCTGCCTCCTGACTTTAACCTACAGTGCCCACAAGCAGGCCTGCTAAGTATGCCCAAGACCCTTCACTCACATGTCCAACTGCGACAAGTCCCAGGTGGATGAGTACCTCTTCACTGCCACCCACTACATGGCATGTCCTCGACCCACCTTGTCTCCTAGACTGGTTTCCCCACAACCACCTTTTCTATAGCAGCGCTCTCCACCAGAGCGTTCTCCCTCCTGCCTGCCTATGCTTTATATAAATATAATCTCTGATGGCTGCTCATCCTGTAGCCAGTTTAGAGCCCTTATCCTGCTCTGTAAAGCCCTGTGTATTGTAATTTACTCCCCTGGTAGTTTATTTGGT
Source organism: Galago senegalensis (assembly GCA_963575145.1). NCBI lineage: Eukaryota > Metazoa > Chordata > Mammalia > Primates > Galagidae > Galago > Galago senegalensis. The sequence goes on from CAUYTI010147669.1 coordinate 6,172, forward strand.
GTCTGTCTTCCTACACTGGAATATAAGCACCTGGAGATCCAGCACTATGCCATTGGCTGCTGTACCCCCAGTGCCTGGTACATAGTGAGCATTTGGTTAGTATTGAATTACTCTTCTCAATTGTACATGTAAGTGATGCAGTTTCCAGCCTTCCTTCCTCCATATGGCAACCCCTAGCAGTAGCAGTGGACACAGCATTGCTTGTGGTGCCTCACTGGGATTTGCTCTTCCCCTTCCTGCTGGCTATGCTAGGCATGAAAAGCCTGGACTTTGGGGGGCCTTTTTTTGCAGTGGGGAGCCTTGTATCCCTCCAGGACAAAGAACAGCTCCATCTACTGAAAGAGGAGAGGGCTCCCTAAGCTCAGCACTCCTCTGCATTGGAGACCTACTGCGTGCACAGCATCCATCCAGGTCCTGGCCCTTGGGGGCTTGTGGAGCTGCCCCATATGCTGCTTGCTGTGCTGTGAGTACGAAAGGTCTTGTCTCTGGGCCAGTCTTGTGTTTGTCACCAGTTTGTTACCTGTGAAATAGTAACAGGCTGATGTTTTAGCTTTTAAAGAGAGAGTGGACCTGACAGTATTGTTATCCCCTATTAAAAGAAAAGGAAGCTGAAGCATAGATTAAATAACTTGTCCAAAGTCACATAAAATAGGAAGCCACAGCACAGGATCTGTACCCAGGCACTCTGGGCCCTGAGTCTGTGCCTTTAACCTCTGAGCTGCCGTCACTCTGTGCTGCTCCTGCAGAAACTTCTGCAGAAACACAAGAGCTGGCACTGCACTCGGGTCTCTGGCTGCCTCTCTGCCTCTTTGTAGGGTCCTGTGCTTCCACCCCTCCCTTAAATCCTGCTATTCCCCAGGGCTGTTGTAGACCTTCTTTTGCCTACATTCCCCCCAGAAGGTCACTTTGGACATCAATTTCTGCCTATGAGCTAATGACTCAAATCCGCAGCTGTAGCCACAGGGCTCTTGTAGAGTCCTCGCTTACAGTCCCACGGCCTCGTGAAGTTCACTGTACTTAAAATAAATGCTCTTTCTCCTCAAAATGCCTGTGTTCCTCTTAGCTATTTGGGTAGCTATAACAAAATAAAGTGGGTAATTTATAAACTGAAATTTATTTCTCACAGTTCTATGGGCTCAGAAGCTCAAGATCAAGAGCCTGCAGATTCTCTATCTGGTAAGGGCCCATTTCCTGGTTAGTGGAACCTTCCTGCTATTCCTCATGTGACAGGAGGGGCTAGCTAGCTCTCTGGAGCCTTTTCCAGGGACACAAATCCCGTGCCACATCTCCTAACACCGTCACATTGGGCGTTAGAGTTTCAACGCACAAACATTTAGGCCACAGCAGTCCCCTAGCCCAGTAATGTGAAACATAGTTGGCAATACCCGTATTAAAACCTTAAAAGAAAGAAAATGTTAAAAAAAAAAAAAAGTCTCTTGCTAAAGGGCTGTGTGCTGCCACCTTGGTCTTGGGTAGGTGCTGATCCTCAGCTTTATTTTCTTTTGTTCATAGATTTAGGGGGTGCAAGTTGAGTTCCATTACATGTATATAGTACACAGTGGTGGAGTCTGGGCTTTTGGCATCCCCGTCACTCCCATAGTGCAACCTTGTCCCCCAGTGTGATTTTTCACCCCTCACCCGCTGCTGCCCTCCTCTCTGTGACTCTCCAACATCGTCGTATCCTGGCAAACTCTCACTGCTGCCTTGCTCTGCTCCCCCACACAAGTGTCTTGATTCCAACAGCACTCACTTTGCCCTAGAGACAGCCCCGCTAACCCCAGGCCCACTCTAGACACCCTCCTCACTTGTGTTTCCTGTGGTGACTAATAGCATCACTGACCACTTCCTGAAATCAGGAGCCTCTCCCCATCCTGCCACCTCTTCCCGACAGGCAGGCAACAAGCAAGGCCAGCTGTGACTCCTTGGTCTCCTGCCATTCTCCCCACCTGTCACCTTTGTTAGGTGCACTGTTTTGCTTTCTCTTCTGTAAGCCAAGTTCATTCCCATCTCAGGTCCTTTGCCCATGCTGTCCTGCCTTGAAACACTGCCCCAACCAGCTCTGGTCCTTCCAGTCTCAGATTGAACGCTGCCTCCTCAGGAAGGCTGTCCCTGACCACCCCATCTAAACAAACCCCTTCCTTAGCACTCCACCTGCACCCTATTTGATTTCCTTCACAGCATTTACTGCTTGGAGTAAGTCAATGAACAAATGACTTCGCATACATTACTGCTTGGAATGTATGCAAAGTCATTCGTTCATTGATGTGTCTGCCATTAGAGTCTACTGGGGAGGACAGTGCATGGGCAGTCTGACCCGTGTCTTCCCAGAGCCCTAACAAGTGGCAAGCCCTTGGTCAGTGAATGAATGATGATTGCTCTGACCTCTGCTTCTTGTGTCTTTCTCAGGTCAGTCAATCCTTTACACTTTCACGTGGATTCCCTCACAATAATGTGACCATATTGTCCCTCTTCTCAAAATCCTTAAGAAACATCCATTTTCCAGAACCTTAATGTGGCGCTCAGGGCCTCCACACTCTGGGCTCAGGCTGCCTGAACCCTGAGACAAGCTGTGCTCCTCACTCCTTGCCTTTGCACCTCCACTCCCCTCCAGATGAAGTTATCTTCAACCTGAAGGGCTCAGCTCAAATGTCACCTCGCCTCTTCCTTTCTTCTAAGGCATTCCATTCCTCAGGCACCACTCTTGGCCATCTGACCTCTGTTGCAAGGGGTGAACAGATGCTGGCCTCTGGTCTAGAAGGGCGGCATCCAGAGACAATTCGTCTTTATGTAGCACCTAGTATGTTCTTTACACCTTTATTTTGTTGGCTTGAACCCTTTCTGTTTATATGATTCTTCTCTTTTGACAGGCTTTAACAGTGATGTTTTTCTTTTATTCAAGCTCAGCCTAGCCTAAAGCATCTGTTCATCACTTAAATGTCAGTTGGCAACATGCAGCCGTATATTGATGTCATTTGGAAGTCAAACATGGAGAAACTGGATTTTCTGTTAGGTAATTGTGTACATCTTCCCCCATCCCCACCACCAGACTATGAGCTTTTGGAAGGCAAAGGACCAGATTAATTGAATCTGAGTTCCTAAAACCTCACTGGGCTTTTGCCTGAGGGCCCATCATGTAGACCATATCGCTGGTGCCACAAAAAGACACAGACTCGAGCACACAGTCAGTTATACAACAAGCACAGAGCGTGTTTCTGAGAATGAAACCGTACACAATCCCCAAAGAGTTTATTTAAAACACAGGATGACTTTACAGACATTTTAAGACAAGGGTCAAAGGTGACTCCAGCCTCAGGCTTACATTTCTGTGCCTCCAGCGAGCAGTACTTGAATAGTAACCTCCCCTCCATTTCCCTAGGCTGCCAGTGGCTGCTGTAAGGGTAGATTTTTTGGTTTGAAAAGAGAACTTGATTGTAAGGAATATCATCAACCAGGCTTCTGTTTCTCCCTCGGACACAGCAAGCTGTGTGCTCTTAGTCAAATCCCTGCCCATCTGTCCCATAACTTCCCTGTCTATAGCATGTTAGGACAGATCAGGTGTTCTGTGGGGTCCCTCCCAATTCTGAAGCGAGACCTTATGTTGCTAACTCATCTCTCCAGGTGAAAAACAGGTCTGCTTAGTGCCAGGAGTAGATGATCTGGCCGTGCATTCCCACCCAAGTGTCCCACCTCCTTTTTTGGAGCAGAGTTCTTTCTACTTCACGGCACATAAGATGCCTGCACAACTATTAAGCCTTGTCAGAAGCTGCAACCATAGCAGTTGTGTCAACACTATGACCAAGTGGTAACAAAAGCTGCTCCCCCCACACACACACACAAATGGTACATCAATTTTGGAAACCATCTGACTGTGTTCTAGGCCATACTTTGGAGGCTCTCAGTGCAAATCAGAACCCTAATTACATACCCAGACTGCTAAACCACGGGTTCTGACTCAGGTGACCTGAGTGGGACCTGGACATCTGGATTTTGTGAGCAGGCCAGAGGTGATATTCATGTACACTCTGGGTAGAAACCACTGCTACATGTGGTGGATCCTACCCACCACCTGCTCAAAGGCTCCTGAGAGGCAAAAGACAGGGATTGATGTCTTGGGGTAGGTTCATCAGTGCTAACAGATGTTCCCTGTTGTGCTGGATGTTAGTGCTCTGGAGATGGGAAGGGGATGTGGGGAGCTCTCTGTACTTTCCATTCAATTTTACTCTAAAAAATAAAGTCTATTAAATTTCTTAAATTCAGGGAAGGGGGCCCTGAGCTATGTATAGGGTCAATGGAAATATTGAAGGGCAATCTCTTGGCCAGATCACTCTCCGTAAATACTTTTGTACTCAGATTATCTCCATAGAAGGCTTCTGTTGTCATGGGCAAAACTCTAAAATGCTTAGCCCAGCACTGAAGGCACTTTCAGTCCTGGCCTCGCACCACCTTCCCAGGCTTAGAATCAATGAGGAGCCCAAACTGAGAGAGTCCTGAAAGACCACTCCCACCAGGCCACAAGCCCTATGAGGGCAGGGGCTCGTCTCTCTGCCTTTTCACCAGGAGGACCTAGAGGGTGACCAAGGCCCAGAGGGCAGGTACCTGGACCGGGGCCACTGGAGGTAGGTAGGTGTGTCCCCCCACCACTGTCTAATTCCTCCTTTCTCTCCTCCCACACAGCCTTTCCTTCTACCTCATTTCCTTCGCAGCCATTTCTCTGTGAACATCTCCAACACACTCCAGCTGCCATCTCACCTGCCTCTAAAGGTTCTGCAGCGCAGGTTGTTTCTTACCATACTTGGCTGTGTGCTGCTGTGTCTTTATGAATGCCTCAAGGCCAGGACTTTGTTTTGTTCAGCTCTCTATCTCCGGTACCAGATGGGCCCCTGGCGCCGCCAGGCTTCCCTCCGTGAATGTAGGGACTGCCAGGCCTGCCCTGCCCTGCCCTAGGCATCAGGGCTGATTTGTCTGAGTAGAGACCTGAGTTGTGTGACTAGAGAGCTGCTCAGTCCACAGAAGACAGAGTTGCGAGCCCAGAAAAGGAGCAGGGTGTGCCTGAGAAGGAGTCTCTACCCCCTTCCACATGGTCTGCTCCTCTGAGCTGAGAAGGCAGTATTGGTTCCAGGGTTTAAACCCTGGGCTCTGGAGTGAGGCTGTCTAGGTTGGAAATCTGACCCCCCAACTGCGTGGATGTTTGACCTTGCACAAGTCACTTAGCGTGCCTCAGCGTTTTCATCTGTAAGGTGGGAGTGTTAATAGTCCCTACTTGATAGGATTGATGTAAAGATTTAAAAAGCAATATATGTAAAATGTTTAGAAATACATAGCACATAGTATTTGCTCAATAAATGTTTTATCATCATTATTAATAATGTGGTCCATAGGAATGAGCTGAGTACCCTGAACAACTGTCCCAAGGTCCAGTGACAGCATATTATCTGTCAGGTTAAGGTTTATTATCTTAAGGTTTTGAGCCTTAAGTCCTCAACATCCCTGTAACTGCCTGATAGCAATTATTTAGTTTCTTCTTTCCTGCTGAATTATATGCCTCTTGTTTCCTTAAGAAACTGAGGCATAGAGAGGTCACAAGGTTAGGCCACATAGTGAGGAAAGTGTGAAGCCTGTACTCAAATTAGGGGAAGAATCTAAGTAGCTTTGCTGGATTTGGGGCCCTGCTTGGAACCTGTTCCCAGGAGTCACTGGGGCTCCATTGCCTTTCTTCAAAGTCATGATTCCTCTATAGTTCTGTAGAGGTGGTACAAGCTTTGACATTCAAACGGTCCAGCCCTCTACTTGACCAGTAGGAGCAGTGGGCCCAGAGAGGCTATGCACCAGAGCCCATGGCCAGTTACAGGGTGGGACCCAGAGCCCTTTCCTTTCCCAAATGTTGGCTTGTTCATATGTCTTTCCAGAGGGATGGTAAGTTCTCCAGAGTCGAGGTTCCTGCTCTAGGATGCTGCTCTTCAAGGGCATTCAGTAAGGACTAGTGTTGCATTGTGCCTACTGCAAGCACAGCTATGGCTGAGTGTCTGCCACACACCAGGGATGGCGTTGGGCACCTCTGCACCTGTGATCTCACTGGGCTTTCACAGCACCGAAGAGCTGCTCATCACCATCTGCATTTTAAAGGTGAGAAAGTTGAAACACCATGTTGCTGGGAGCCTTGTCCAGTTTCCCATGGGCAGAAAATGGCAAAAGGTCCTGATGGTCCATCTGAAGCCCTGGATAAGCAGAGGAGTAATGCAGGGAGAAGGGGCTGTGGGAGGGGGATGGCCAGTGAGCTCTGTGGGGCAGAGAAGGCCACCCAGCACTGGCCTCTCCAGACGTCCACCCTTTCGTGTGAACTTGCTCTACGGGCTATCTAGTCCCACAACTAAAAGGCGGCCAGTGCAGTCACTCTTGCCATAATATTACAGCTTCTTCATCACCCTGTGGTCCTTGACATTGACTTCCCAGTTATAGATGGCAATTTCCCATTTCTGAAGCCAGAATTCTAGATACTTAAAAGTTGCTTCTCTTGAAACCTTTAGAACAAGAGCCAACAAACTTTCTATAAAGCACCAGATAGTAGGCTATATAGTCTATGTCACAACTTTTCAACTCTGCCATGGCAGCACAAAAGCAACTATAGACAAAATATAAATGAAGGATGTGCCCATGTTCCAATAAAACTTTATTTATAAAAACAGGTGGTGGGACAGATTTGCCCCTTGGGCTATAGTTTGCTAACCCTTGCCTTAGACAAATCACACAAGGCTCTGGAAGAGTTCAGATGAATGCTTGTGAAAAATCCCTGCCAGTGACTCGGCGCCTGTAGCTCAGTGGTTAGGGCACTGGCCACATACATCAAGGCTGGCAGGTTTGAACCCGGTCCAGGCCCACTAAACAACAATGACAATTACAACAAAAAAATAGCTAAGTGTTGTGGCAAGCACCTGTAGTCCTAGCTACTTGGGAGGCTGAGGCAAAAGAATCGCTTAAGCCCAAGAGTTTGAGGTTACCGTGAGCTGTAATGCCATGGCACTCTACTGAGGGGCAACATAAGACTCTGTCTCAAAAATAAATAAATAAATTCCTGCTAAGAACAGACTGAATGCAACTACTATTTCTGATGTGCATGTGTAAAAAATGCTAATCTCTAAATAATTTAAAAAGTATTGCCAGAATTAGCTCATTCAAACTTAAAATTTCTGCCTTAGGCCTATAAGCACAGACAAGTATGAATTCCCACTCCCCACCACAACTCTTGAGTAGTATGAATTCAGGAAAGTTAGTCGCCTCTGGAAGCTTCTATTTCCTAATTTGCAAAACCAAAGTAAAAAGCATCTTCCTGAAGGCACAACTATGACAATTAACCAAAACTGTAGAGCAGTGGTGAAGAGCAAGGATTCAAGAGTTGGAAGATTCTAAGCTGGGTGCAGTGGCTCACACCTGTAATTCTAGCACTTTAGGAGGTTGAGGAGGGAGGATTGCTTAAGCTCAAGAGTTTGAGACCAGCCTGAGCAAGAGTAAGACTCTGTCTCTACTAAACATAGAAAAATTAGCCAGGCATTGTTTCAGGTTCCTGTAGTCCCAGCTACTCGGTAAGCTGAGGCAAGGGGATTCCTTGAGCCTAAGAGTTTAAGATTACTGTAAGCTATGATGCCACGGCACTCTACCCAGGGCAACTGAGTTGAGACTCTTTCAAAAAAAAAAATAGAAAGATTTGGAAGATTCCAACTGATTAGCCACCTACTGGGTGGATGATCTCAAACCTTAACTCCTCTGTATCTAAGATTTCTCATCTATAAGATGCAGGTAATGAACGTACCTTCTGTAGCAGCACAGTACAAGGATGAAGTGAGGCAGTATGTGTGGAGTGCTTAGCACTCTGTCTAGAAAGTGCTAAGGGTTCCATAAATCTCTGCCATCTATATTATTCAATGAAGTTGGTAATGCACTTAGCAGAGTTCCTCATGCATAGTACACTTTCAGTGACTATTTCTTCTTCCCTTTTTGAAGACAGGAATCAGGGAGTTTCTGGACATGTAAAAGGAATCTTTAAGTTAGAAGGTTGAAATGAATCTTATGGCTGATAGGGAATAGGGCAGAAGATTCCCCAGGACTGTACTCTTAAAATGTGTGTGTGAGAGATGAGACCTTTCTTACAGAAAGTCATATAGCAGATTGTATTGCTAAGTTGTCACATATCTCCATGTAGCTCCAAACGCTATGTTGTGGCGGGCGTGGGGAAGCAGGATGGAGTTGACTCAGAGGCACAGCTATGTGTGTAAAGTCTAGAGAATGCCTTCCAGTGTAGGCTGCAGGCCAGCATGGGCACTAGGAGCTGAGCGAGCAGATGACAGTCTGGGCATTTCCTCTGCCATCACCATCAGTGTAGATCCTCCCCATCAGTGTAGAACCACACTAGTGTTTCTAACATCTTAGGACATTTGTCTGCCTTTCTTGAAATGCCTTCCCCCTTCAGTTACTGTCCTGTTTTTCTGGAAGACTTTCTAGCAAAACTCAAAAGCATTGGCTCTACTCAGTCTCCATCTTCTCCATTCAAGCTTTTTGTCCCCAGCCACTTCACCACCCTGGCCTTGTCCAGGCCACCAGTGATCTCCATGTTGCTGACTTGGATCAGCCCTCAGATGTCCTTGTCCTTGGCTGGTCAGCAGCATCTGATCCCTTTTATCCCTTCTTTGTGGCTTTCTTCCCTTGGTTTCCTGGATACCCACTGCGGTTCCCATTGAACGGCAGAGGCTGCTCCTTCTCCATCTCTTCTGATGGTTCCTCCGCATCTCCCTACATCTTCAAGCTGGGGTACCCAGGGGCTGATCTTGGACATCTACTCGTTTGCCCCTGTGCTCACTCTCAGTGATCTTGTCCACTCTTGCAGTTTTACATACCCTTTGTTTACCAATTTGTATCTCCAATCAGCTTGTTGCTAGAGATCTCACATCTAGAATGTGGATGCACATGTCTCACCACTGTGTGTCTCTTCTGAGCATCTCAAACTCAGCATGTCCACACTGATGCCCTCGGCATCTGTCCACCTACTCCATCAGGCCAATTGCTGAGGCTAAAACCTTGGTGTTCTCCTAGAAGCTCATCTTTTCCTCACACCACAACACATCCATAAGCAATTGTGTGAGTTCTACCTGCAGAATATGTCCAATAACTGGCCTCATCTCATCACTTCTCTTGCTACCACCCTGGTTTAAGCCATGTGGCCTCTCCCAAGGATTGTTTCAGTAACCTACTCTCTGGAATCCCTGTTACAGCCTGGCCCCTGCCTCTCTGGTCACAGTAGCCAGAGTGATCTCCCAAGTCAGTACGCTATTCCTCTGCTTGCTCATACAAAGGAAAAGCCCAGATCCTTAATGTAGCACTGAGACCTTTTGACCACCCTCTACCTCTCCAGCCTCATCCCACCGGCTTTGTGTCCCCCAACCTCACTCTGCTCCTGGCACCGCCCCCACCCTGCAGTGCCCTGAAGACACCATGCAGTGTTCACCCCTGCTGCTCCTTCTGTCTGGAATGCTCATCTCCCAGAAATCCCCACGTCTCTGTGCAGAGCTAAGCCTCTCAGAGAGATTTGCCCTGATTATCCTATTTAAAACTACATTCTTGCCTAAGCCTATATTCTTTATCTTCCTTCCCAAATATATTTTTCTTCCTAACACCCATTACTTTACAATGTAATGTTTACTATCCTCATTTACTTCCTATGTTTCTTTTCTGTACCTGCCCCAAACTCCATGAAGGCAGGGGTGTGCTCTGTTCGCTCCTTTATCCCAATGTCTCCCCTGCTGGAGACTCAGGGGAATTCGGATGGATGGATGGGCAACGGGGGCTCCCTAGGTTTTCCCAGTACTGCCAAAATCCTGAGGAAGGTCTCCCATGGAAACCCCCATTTTCTTCCCCCTGTTGCCCCATTCTGTAATGAGGAGACCACTTGGTGTTCATTCAAGCAATCAGGACGCTAAAGTAAGACCAGGAGACAATGAGATTTTTTTTTTAATAATTAAAAGAATTTTATTTAATATTTGATATAAATATTTATTATCTTTTTCCATTTCATAAAACGGTAATTCATATAGCAGACAACTTGAAAACTACAGAAAGGTAGAAGAGGGGGAATGTCACCAAATTACCTTTAAATGAAGGTAGGCTGCATGTGACTTGCCGTATTTTCTGTCGGGTTTTGTTTTCCTACACACAAGTTTAAGAGATGTGTTTCCTATGGATGGGTAAAAGGAAAGAAATTCACATATATGAATTTTACCCTGCCTTTTCCCACCTCTCTTGATGAAATAAACATTTTCCATCATGGACCGTTGTGAACATCATCTTGGATACCGACAGAGTGTTCTATCAAGTGGATGAATATTTTGTATTTAACCAGTTCCCTAGTGTTGGAACATTTTAATGACTTCCAATTTGTCATGCTTATAAATTATGCTAAAAGAAAAAAACAAAAAAAATAAATTATGCTGCAGTCAAGGGATAATTTTCTTTCAATCACAGCTTTTCTCAAATCACTCCCTTTTCACTGTGGGGCCCTGGGGATGGTCACTGAATCTTTGCTTCAGCAGCAGACTCTGCATGAGAGAGAGAGCATGACTGAGAGCCACGGAGATGGGGGCGGGGTGGCAGAGGATGAAGAAATGTCTTTTCATTTTAATTGTACATGTGCTGTGCAGTTACGTACAATTTGGAAGATACACGTGAGTCCTCAATGTGTCCCAGCTTCAGCTGTGATCACTATGAATATGCATGACTTCTTCTTCTTCTGCAACCCCATCTGGTCTCTTGCAAATTTCTCTTCCATCCCAGGTGTTTCTGGAGGTCTCCCCCACTGCAGGTCTCCCTTCTGTTACCATTGCTTGCTGACTTCAGCATTGTAGCTAGAAGTTTCTCTACCCCAAGTTTTTCTTTTCCTTTCTTTTTTAGACAGAGTCTCACTTTGATGCCCTTGGTAGAGTGCCATGGCGTCACAGCTCAGACCAACCTCAAACTCCTGGGCTCAAGAGATCCCCTTGTCTCAGCCTCCCAAGTAGCTGGGACTACAGACGCACAACACGATGCCTGACTTTTTAAATTTTTTTTTTTATTAAATCATAGCTGTGTACATTAACGCAGTTATGGGGTACGGTGTGCTGGTTTTATATACAATTTGAAATATTTTCACCAAACTGCTGACTATTTTTAGAGAAGGGGTCTTGCTCTTGCGCAGGCTGGTCTCGAACTCCTAAGCTTAGCCGATCCACCCGCCTTGACCTCCTGGAGTGCTGGGATTATAGGCTTGAGCTCGTAAACCACCGCGCTGGGCCTCAGTTTTCTTATTGGAAGACCTGTGCTTGCTTCTGCTGGACCCATGTTCCACACAGACAACTTGACCAACTAGAGCAAAAAGGAAAAGGAAAGAGTTTATTTACTTCTGTAGCATGATGGGGTCCCGCAGTAGGTTTGCTTGAACCCCCACATATTCCAGGGCTGGGTGAGGTCAGTCTTCACTTTGCACATCCAGCCCTTCTCTGTCTTCACTGCTGGGCCTAATGTGGTGCCTGGCACAGAGGTGTCCCTGATTAACATTTGTGCATGGGATAATCTAATGAATGAATGGCCCATCTGAGATAACTGGCAAAGGGAGAAGCCCAGGAGCACACGTGGCTGGTGGCAGAACCAAAAGGTACCAGCATCTCGACACCAAGTGCTCCCTCCCCTCCTCCTGAGGCCTGCCCCCTAAGCGGTATCCACAGCACTAACCAGCCTCATCCCATATGCCTGTCCTTGTGATGCCTTCCCCGGGGCCTGTCTCCCCCTATAGGTCCTAAGTGCTATTCTCTCTCCTATAGTGTCCTCCGTGCCCTGCCAGAGCCAGGCCTAAGCTATTGCTCATGACAAGCCAGGGAGGAGGAGGAGGCAGCACTGTGGAATATGGGCCCCAGTGTCTAGCAGCTTACAAAGGAGAAGCCAGAATGTGTCCACTTGGTAAAAGTGTGCTGGGGCTGCAGACAAAGCAAGAACACCCCCTCGCCACCATGCAAAGCAATGGTTCCCAGCTTGGCTGCACAAACAGAACTATCTGGAGATCAGGTAAAATTCCGAAGTCCAGCTCATACCCCAGACCAAGTAAAACCCAATCCCTGGAGTGGGATCTGGCCACTCATCAGTACTTGTTGAAGCTTCCAGGTAATTCCAACATGCAGACAAGTTTGGGGCAGCTTCCTAAATCCTCAGTCCCTGTCACAGGCCCCATTTAATTAAAGATCTGTTGAGTAAACGAATGAATGAATTTATGAGCCTTCATACCTTTGCCAAAAGCTGATGTGTCCCTTTCCCAGGTCTCAGGCTGGGATCTTGCTATCCAGTCACATTCTATTCTCTGTAAAATTCAAGATGATTTTTGAAATTCTGTATTTTCTTGTAGTAGGTTTCTTGTCTTTATATCTAGATATCTCATTCCTCTAAATAGAATCTAGAGATGTAAACTGTTTTTCAAATAAATTTTCCCAACTCATTCGAGGCGCCACCTTTATCATGTGCCATGCTCATGTCATTCAGCCATATTTCTAGCACACCTGCTGGGGGCCAAGTACTAATGTTGGCATCCTCTGAGTGGATGATCATCAGAAGAAAAGAATTTCAGGACACACCTTGAAAAGGTGAAAGTGAAAGTACATTCTCTCTAGAGACCTAACTTTTCCAGGATTACCTGCCCAAACCAGATTCCTCCACAACCTCCTGCCAAGCCTGCAGATGTGAGAGGAGCCACAGCAAATCTTCTCTGGGTATCTCAGCCCAAAGAGGCCCAGGCACACTCTGGGAGAACAGGCTGTCTATAACATTTGGAAGTTTAAAAAAAAGCAAGATTAGAGTACATCCTTAATGTCCAAAAAAAGTCACATCATTTTTGTCTAATTATTTTATTTTATTTTATTTTCACTGAGTGCCACTTTGTCACCCTGGGTAGAATGCCATGGCATCACAACTCACAGCAACCTCAAACTCATGGGTTCAAGCGATCCTCTTGCTTCAGCCTCCCAAGTAGCTGAGACTACAGGCACCTGCCACAATACCCAGCTAATTTTTAAAGATGGGATCTCACTCTAGCTCAGGCTGATCTTGAACTCCTGAGCTCAGGAGATCAACCCACCTCGGCCTCCCAGTGTGCTAGAATTACAGGGATATCTAATGATTTTAACCAAACAAAACATGGCAATGCCCAGCCTCGACTAGGATGTAGTAAGTAAAACTGGTGATGTCTTAGGTTTCTGGTGGCAAAGTAGATTTGCAAGGTGCTTTCAAAATTTTGACACTGCATATCTGGTCACCAAAGTCTTCCGATAGCCATCCAATAACCCACGAATAAGCACAAAAATGATCAGGGACATGTATTTCTAATATTGATAGCTTGGAAGCACGAGGACAATATTTGAGTATTGGGTCAGTCCCCGGTCATCTACAGTCCTAAGAGGGGGCAGCCCAGTCTCCCCTAAGCCTTCTTGGAGACAAGGTGCTCCTGGGTCTCTCCATAATTCATTCTGACCACGCAGGCAATATCACAGTTGCCTTGATTTAACATTCTTTGTCACATGGCAGCTTCTTTTGCTGCTCAAAAATCACTTTAAAGCAGGGCGGGTGGCTCACGCCTATATCCTAGCACTCTGAGAGGCCAGGTGTGTGAATTGCTTTGAGCTCAGGAGTTTGAGACCAGCCTGAGTAAGAGTGAGGAGGAGGATCGCTTGAGCCCAGGAGTTTAAGGTTGCTTGTGAGGTATGATGACACAGGACTCCGCCCAGAGCATGGAACTGTCTCGAAAGAAAAAGTGTTTTCAATATAACTTGACAAAAATCACCCCAGTACTACCACAACATAACTATCAATTTTATTCACTTGCAGTTATTTTTCAAAACCATGTGATTTTTCATAGCTCTTATAATTATTAAATTATTATAATTATTAAATTATTCGTATAGTTTTTCAAAAGCACATAATTTTTCATAGCTCTTATGTTTATAATTGTGTGTCTTATTTTTAAAATGTATTATGAAAGTATATTACCATACAGTTGCCATAACTATTATCTTAATTTTTCATTTCAGATTACTAAGAGGGCACAGATGATTAGGTTACATTGTTAGCGTTTCTAAGGCAAAGTCAATTTGTAGTTGAGCCTTTCATCCACGGGGTGTGCTGTGTACCCTTCCACTGTGCCCATCAGGTGAGAGCTTTTTGATGACTCTATCTGTTCTCTTAAGAGGAAATACACCATCACGTTTATAGAAAACCCTTTCTGGCAAGATGCGGCGGCTCACACCTGCAATCCCAGACTTTGGGAGGCTAAGGCAGAAGAATCCCTTGAGCCCAGGAGTCCAGGTAGCAGTGAGTTATGACTACACCACTGCACCCCAGCATGGGGAACAGAGGGAGACCTTGTCTCTAAAAAAAAAAAAAATTCCCTTTCAGTGGTGCCCTGGTGTCTTGATGCTGTTGTCATCCATAAGTGTCCTTTGCATGATGTCGCTGCCTTGTCCTGTGTGCTGCCTCCAATCTGACCAGTGCTAGAACCAATGTCTGGCTCCTGAGTCCCCCAGCTCTCTCTCCCCCCACCCCTTCCCCTGGGAATTGAGAGGGCCTGAGAATTGCTCACATTTTTAGTTAAGCTTTACAAAGGCAGTTCCCGGCTGCTGCAGTGCTCTGATTTGCAAGTACAGGCCATTAAGAAGGCCTCCGGATATGTCCCTTAATGAAAGCCACAGATCTGCTATATATCAACCCAGAAACAGGGTATGGCTTCCCAGAGATTCACATTTGCCATTTCCTTTTTTTTTTTTTTTTTTTGGAGACATGGTTTTAACTTTGTCACCCTCGATAGAGTGCCATGGGATGTAGCTCAAAGCAATCTCAAACTCTTGGGCTCAGGCGATCCTCTTGCCTCATCCTCCCAAGTAGCTAGGACTACAGGCACTGCCACAACACCCAGCTATTTTTAGAGACAGGGTCTCACTCCTGCTCAGGCTGGTCTCCAACTCCTAAGCTCAGGCGATCCATCTGCCTCTGGCCTTTCAGAGTGCTAGGATTACAGGCATCAGCCACCATACCCGGCCCTTCCCCTTTTTTTCAAATAAGTTTTGTTGCTTCTTTACATTCTTAATGACATTTATATCCTTGGTACCCTAAATTGTTTTGATGCCATTATGAATAGTATCTCTTAATGTAATGTTGTCTGACTTGTTTTGTTACTCTATAGAAATATTATTCATTTCTAATAGTCCTCTTGTGCTTGACTAAGATTTTATTAATGTAATAGTTATTGAATGAATAATTCACGAATGAATAATGCTGGGGCTTTTGTTTCCTGGTTGTTTTCAATACTTATCTTTCTTGTCTTGGTTCCATGCCTTATTGGGTTAGCTGGGGTTCTTAAATTATTGTATGTTATGAAATTGACTCTAATATTTCACTACTGGCGGTTGGTTTACAAAAGCTGCTCTTCATCATGAGAAGACCATATGTTTTATTTCTATAACTAAATGTTTTTATTAGGATGAAGTGCTGAATTCTTACATCCTAATGGAATGATTATACTTTTCCTTTCTTGTCTACCCCTGACCATAATGTATTCTGTGCATATATTTCTAGACGTTGAATTATCCTTACATGTCATGAAAACCCCAACTTGATCATTGCAGGTTTTTTTTTTTTTTTTTTTTTTTTTTGAGACAGAGCCTCAAGCTGTCCCCCTGGGTAGAGTGCCGTGGCATCACAGCTCACAGCAACCTCCAACTCCTGGGCTCAAGCGAGTCTCCTGCCTCCGCCTCCCAGGTAGCTGGGACCACAGGCGCCCGCCACAACGCCCGGCTATTTTTTGGTTGTAGCCGTCATTGTTGTTTGGCAGGCCCGGGCTGGGGATTCAAACCCGCCACCTTAGGTGTACGTGGCTGGCGCCTTAGCCGGTTGAGCTATAGGTGCCGAGCCCATTGCAGGTTTTTGAATCAATAGGTTATAGATTTTTATTCTCTAGTATTTTATTCAGTGTGTTCATCTTAGAGTAATAAATGATATCGAGCTAGAGTCTTCTTTCCTTGTGGTCAAGGTGTATCATTTGTGTTAATATTTGCTTCATGGAATACACCCAGTAACATTTTTCTTTTTCTCAGACAAGTTATAGGACATGAGAATTACATTGCTTATTTTCTGAAAGCTTGAAAGAACTTGGGGATGGGGGACGGTGCCTGTGGCTCAAAGGAGTAGGGCACTGCCCCATGCTGGAGGTGGCAGGTTCAAACCCAGACCTGAACAAAAAAAGAACTTGCCAGGGTGCTCGCTTTGGCAGCACATATACTAAAATTGTAAAGATACAGAGAAGACTAGCATGGCCCCTGCGCAAGGATGACACGCAGATTCGTAAAAAAAAAAACCAAAACGTGCCAGGTTAACACCCTGGAACCAGAAACTTGCAAATCTTCTTGTTTACCACGTGGAATACTTTTGTGTGGTTTTTTTTTGTTTTTTTAGGGTTTTTTTGCAGTTTTTGGCCAGGGCTGGGCTTGAACCTGCCACCTCCAGCATATGGGGCCAGTGGCTTACTCCTTTGAGCCACAGGCGCCACCCTGCTTTTGAATTTTTTAATTTACTTTTTTTTTTTTTGAGACAGAGCCTCAAGCTATCCCCCCTGGGTAGGGTGCTGTCTGGGCTCAAGCGAGTCTCCTGACTCAGCCTCCCAAGTAGCTGGGACCACAGGTGCCTGCAACAACACCCGGCTATTTTTAGGTTGCAGCCATCATTGTTGTTTGGTGGGCCTGGGCTGTATTCAAACCCGCCACCTTAGGTGTATGTGGCTGGCACCTTAGCCAACTGAGGCACAGGCTTCAAGCCTTAATTTACATTTTTAATGTGATTAATAAATGTGACTCCACTTCTCCCCATGCCTGAAACCTGTCTCTCCCACCCCTCTCCCACATGCATTATTAGTTTTTGAAAAGTCTTAAGAAGCCACAGCAAAGTCCTTGACCTTTCACACCGCACTTGGTTTTCATTTTCCATAAATACTTATTTGTTACACTGTTTGGGCAGGTGTTTCACACAAGATGTACAATGGCCAATAAATATGGGACCAGATACTTCACATCATGAGTGGCTCCAAAATGCACATTTTGACCATGGTCAGACACCATTTCAGTGATCAGTTTGGCAAGAGTGGAAAGGAGAAGGTATCCTGTGTTGGTGACAGAGAGAGAGGAGACTGCGCTCACAGACACTTGCTGGAAGCACCAACGATGTAACTTTCAGAAGGATGATCCGGAGCATCTCCCAGCATGAAATGAACACATGCCTGAAACTTGGCATCTCACCTCAAGAAATTCATCCCACACAAGCACAGCGGCAGGTACACCAAGGAACCTGTGTGTGTCCATCCGGTTATTGGAAGTGGGATAAAAGAATGACAACGATGTGAAATACCCACGTCAGGGGACTGTTTACAGACCCCACAAAATAAAGGCTCACAGACACAGGAAGGAGCAAGGCAAATCTGTATGCAACTGACTTGGAGAGAGGACCATGATATATTAAGAAAAAGAGAAACAGTAATCCTAGCACTCTGGGAGGCAGAGGTGGGAGGAACTCTTGAGCTCAGGAGTTCAGAATCAATCTGAGCAAGAGGGAGACGCTGTCTCTCCTAAAAATAGAAAAAGGTAGCCAGGAATAGTGGCAGGCACCTGTAGAAAAATTAGCCAGGCCTAGTGTCAGGCACCTGGAGTCCCAGCTTCTCAAGAGGCTAAGGCAAGAGGAACACTTGAACCCAGAAGTTTGAGATTGCTGTGAGCTATGACACCATGGCACTCTACCCAGGGTGACAGAGTGAGACTCTGTCACAAAAAAAGAAAGAAGGAAGGGAGAGAGGGAGGAGAGAGAGAAAGCTAGTTAAAGAATGTTCTCAAATTTGTTGTTGTTGTTGCTGCAGTTTTGGCCAGAGCCGGGCTTGAACCCACCACCCCCAATATATATATTGGGCCAGTGCCCTACTCCTTGAGCCACAGGTACCGCCCTCAATTGTTTTTTTTTTTTTTTTTTGGAGCCAGAATATCTCTGTTGCCTGCTACAGTGCCGTGGCAACATCCTAGCTCACTGCAACCTCAAACTCCTGGGTTCAAGCAATCCTCTTGCCTCAGCCTCTGGAGAAGCTGGAACTACAGGTGCCTGACACCAGGCTTGGGTAATTGTTCTATTTTTAGTAGAAATGAGGTCTCACTCTTGCTCAGGCTGGTCTCAAACTCAGGACCTCAAGGAATCCTCCTGTGTTGGGCTCCCAAAGTGCTATTATTGTATGCGTGAGCCACTGTGCCGGGCCTCAAGTTTTTTAAAGTACTGTGTATGGTGATGTAGGACTAGGGGAAAGATTCTGGAAGGAGGAACACCAAATGGTGAGCAGGCCTAGCTCAGGGGAGGGAGGCTTAGAGGCTGAGGGTGATGGACAACTCATCTGTCTTGAGATTTGTTACAGTAACCATGTGTTACTTTCATAATAAAAGCCAATAAAATAAAAAAATTAATAAGGAGAGGTCTTTATTATTCATTCTTTTATCATCGTGAAGTCTCCAACTTGTATAGCAGTACATTGAATGCAGAGAATTCTGCCAAGCACAAAGT
This sequence comes from Galago senegalensis, assembly GCA_963575145.1. Taxonomy (NCBI): domain Eukaryota; kingdom Metazoa; phylum Chordata; class Mammalia; order Primates; family Galagidae; genus Galago; species Galago senegalensis. The sequence continues at coordinate 24,808 of CAUYTI010147669.1, forward strand.
AAGACCAGCAAAAGTCTGACGACTTCATAGTGTTAAATATTACTATCGTTCTCTTCTGTTGTTTCCATGCTCTTTTAATTTGTTTTGTCCTTTTGTGTCATATTTTGTTTCTTGTATATAGAAAATGGTTCAAATCTGAGTTTTATCTAATTTGATACATTTATTAGTGCTGTTTATACTCATATTAATTATTACCTATTGTCATAATTGCTTTTTGCATGATTTTAGGAATTTCACTTTTTATTTCTTTGCTCTTTCTATATCCTACATAGACAGAGACGGTGACGAGGTTCCAGTTGATGTAGTAAGTGGTTTACAAGTGGCTGGCAGAGATGTGTCTGATCTTTGCTTTCTTATCTTCTCTGTATCTGGTAAATGGCAGATCCTGGTGACACATTAGAATAAGGTCTCATAGCTCATGATACTAAGCGTTTTTCTGTTTAAAATCCTGATCAAGGCTCGGCGCCTATAGCTCAACCGGCTAAGGCACCAGCCACGTACACCTAAGGTGGCGGGTTCGAATCCCCAGCCCGGACCCGCCAAACAACAATGACGGCTGCAACCAAAAAATAGCCGGGCGTTGTGGCGGGCGCCT
>CAUYTI010147671.1:0-16118 GCA_963575145.1 Galago senegalensis
TAAAGAGGCACAGATTGGCTGATTGGATACAGAAACTCAGACCAGACATTTGTTGTATACAAGAATCTCATCTTACCTTAAAAGACAAATATAGACTCAGGGTGAAGGGATGGTCATCTATATTCCAGGCTAATGGAAAGCAGAAAAAAGCAGGTGTTGCAATTTTATTCACAGATACAATAGCTTTTAAACCAACAAAAGTAACTAAGGATAAAGATGGCCACTTTATATTTGTTAAGGGCAATACTCAATACAAGGAGATCTCAATTATCAATATCTATGCACCCAACCAGAATGCACCTCAATTTATAAAAGAGACTCTAACTGGCATGAGCAACTTGATTTCCCCCAGCTCCATCATAGTCAGAGTTTTTTTTTTTTTTTGTGACGGAGCCTCAAGCTATACCCCTGGGTAGAGTGCCATGGCATCACAGCTCACAGCAACCTTCAACTCCTGGGCTCAAGTGAGTCTCCTGCCTCTGCTTCCCAAGTAGCTGGAACTACAGGTGCCTGCCACAACGCCCAGCCATTTTTTGGTTGCAGCCATCATTGTTGTTTGGCAGGCCCAGGCTGGGGATTTGAACCCACCACCTTAGGTGTATGTGGCAGGTGCCTTTGCCGCTCGAGCCATAGGCGCCGAGCCTGTTATTTAGTTTCACAACTACTTTTTTAGAGCCATATTATTCTAATGTTTATAAACATACTACATTTTATAAATTTAAGACCTACAATTTTATACTTTTCTTATTTGAGGTGATTCTCAAAAGAAGTTTTGACTTTCAGAGCAATTAACTTTCTTTTGTTTAATTTGTTCTTGAATTCATTGTGTTCTGATGCTAATTTTTATGTGATCACGTTGCTACATAGGACACTTTTAGGCATATGATAAAGCTGCTAGTTGTTTTAAGAATCCCATATGAAATGTTATAAAAACAAATAGTAAACCTGTTATTATAAATTTACCTACAGGAAAACTTAAGTTTTATTAAAAACATTATTTCAGTGTTTTGTGGTTTTGTAATAACACCACAAATGAAAACCCAGTAATTAGGAGGAAAAGTATTTTATATTTACAGTTTGTTTGGTTCAAAATGGTAAGTTAGATTTTAAACTTGTTTTGGAGCTGAACTTTTCTAAGCTCTAAGTGAATAAAGATATTTATACAATTAAAATTTAGTTTATAAAAAAATTCAGTTTATTATTGAAAACTGAATTCAGATGACAGTGAACAAACAGCCTCAGGTGTGTGACTCTGCATTTTAAAGTGGTACATTTAATGTTTATGCAGTTGTAAGTTTTTTTTAATTTATTTTAAAAAGTGATTAGCACCTTGGCTGTACAACTCCTGAGATATTTTTTTTTTGGTAACACTGAATAAAATATAAAGCCTTTTTTGCTTCAAAATTTGACCTACTTAGAAAAGTTCTGATAATTCCAATGTAATATATTCCCTGTTTTGTAAGCGCCTTTGGGTAATGTATTGGAGAGACAAGCAATCTCATCAAGAAGCGTAATGGACCCTATCACATTTCAAGATATATTTTTTTCCTACTACTTCTGCTTCAAATTTAGTTCTGTGTTTAATGATACCACACTCTACTGGCAAGGGTACTTTTCCAGTAGTTTAACTCTCTTTGCATACAAATGGTGTTTTTGGTCTGGCTGCCATTGCACATCTTTTCCTTGAAATGAGGTGGCATAATTTGATTTTTTACAGTCAGAAAAAAGAAAGTTTTTATTCATCTTGAAAGGTTAGAGAAAGAAAGATTGCCACCAAATGAAATGCATGGCTTGATATAGTTAGTAAAACGAGCTGGTGCCAGCTCAGGAAGGCAGGACTACACTCTTGCTTGCTTGAAAAGTGTGATTATCCTGGTCCTAAGGGAAAACTCCCAGAACTTGTCATTCTGGGCTCTCTAATGGAGGTCTGACCTGCACAGATGACAGGGTACCCATTCACCTTCATCTTCTTGATCACCTTATCCCTTATTGATTCCAGGGAACCACATATTTTAGTCATAGATGTTAAATTTCGAAGATTTCCAAAGAAACTCTCTTGACAAATGAGGTATTCTTTGTTGCCTGTATTTGACAGATGAAATACTTGAGATCCCAAGAGGCATTAAAAGCTTTCCCAGGAACACAAGAGATGATCATCCTAAAATTCAGGTCTTCCTCTTCTTGGAGGTACTTCTCTCTAGATGTACTGACTTTTGGGGGGAATGTCAAGGGAAATATTTTATTTTACTGATTGGATTCATGGTTGAAGGCTTCCTTCTATAAATGTCAGTTTTTCTTTGACTTACCAATGCCTCAAAGAAGAAATATAGTGATCTGAAGGATATTTTCAAAGCAGGTTGTATAAGATACTAGAAAAAATATTGGATAACACAAAAAATAGTGGCTGTATCTAAGGAAAAGCAGATTAAAAGGCAATATGTTAACTGCATGTAGAAGTTACTGTTATCTAATAAAAGTATGCCAATATTTTCTTAATGTAAGTAAATTATCTTAATAAATGTACAGCTAAAGTTCTTGAACTAAACACAACACAAACTATTCCATGTGAAAAGTTAGGTTGGTTATATTACAAATAGGGAAATCTTATCTTATCTATGCTTGCTAGAAATTTCTGTGTATTTTGGAAGATGATTTTACATTTGTAATTGTCAAAAAACACTGTTAGATGAAATACAATTATTTTATTAATGTTTATGAAATAACAGTTGAAAACTCTGAAATTATGGATTCTGTTTAATACAGTATTATAAATAAGAGCTTTCACCATTTTTATGACCCATGCTGATACAAATAAAGTCAAATAAAGAATTAAAAGCTGGATGCAGTGGCACATGCCTATATCGTAGCTAGTCGAGAGGCTGAGACAGAAGGATCACTTGAGCCCAGGAGCTTAAGGCCATCCTGGGCAATATTGCAAGACCTTATCTCAAAAGAAAAAAAGAAAAAAGAATTAAGTAGAACTAAAAGTAATTGGTTTCTTTTAAAGAGAAATTAAGTTATACAAGCATTTGAGTTCTCTTAAGTGAAAATTCTTTTTTCTGCAATTTAATTTCCTAAATAAAACATTGTTGCATATAATTCTGATGACCATATCATACTCATTCTGTATGAAATTGCTTAAAAAGAATATTACCTCAAGTTTACTTCTTCAGTTGAAACTTTCCTCTTCTCAATAAAAGCCTGGGAGAATACTTTATGAGGAGGACCCTCCCCAGGTAATTGAAGCAACACAAAATATACATTACTGGGATCTGATCAAACTAAAACGCTTCTGCACAGCCAAGAACACAGTAAGTAAAGCAAGCAGCAAGCAAGCAAGCAAGCCCTCAGAATAGGAGAAGATATTTGCAGGTTATATTTCAGACAAAGGTTTGATAACCAGAATCCACAGAGAACTCAAACTTATTAATAAGAAAAGAACAAGTGATCCTTTTTCATCGTGGGCAAGAGACTTGAATAGAAGCTTCTCTGAAGAATGCAGGCATATGGCCTACAGACACATGAAAAAGGAACACTTCTACACTGCTGGTGGGAATGCAAGCTAATATGTTCCTTTTGGATAAAAGTTTGGAGAACACTTAGGGATCTAAAAGTAGACCTGCTGTTCGATCCTTGTAGTTCCTCTACTACGTTTATAGCCAAAAGATCAAAAAATCACTTTACAACAAAGATATTTGCAGCTCAATTCATAATAGCCAAGTCATGGAAGATGCCAAAGTCCCATCGACCCATGAATGGATTAATAAATTGTGGTATATGTATACCATAGAATATTATGCAGCCTTAGAAAAAGATGGAGACTTATGTGGATGGAGCTGAAACATATTCTTCTTAGTAAAGTCTCTCAAGAATGGAATAAAAAGTATTAAATGTACTCAGTACTATTATGAAACCAATTTATAATCACCCACATTTTCATATGAAAGATAAAACACAACTATAGCCCAGGATGAAGGAGGGAAGAGGAGGCAGATGGGAGGGGAGAGGGAAGGTTGAATGGAGGGAAGGGAAACAGTGGGACCACACCTATGGTGTATATTGCAAGGGTACACGTCAAATCTATTAAGTGTAGAGTATAAATGTCTTAACACAATAATTAAATAAATGAGGTGAACGCTATGTTAATCAGTTTGATGTAAGCATTCCAAATTGTATATAAAACCAGCACATTGTACTCCAGAAATGCATTAATATATACATGATTTATGTATTTGACTTAATAAAAAATAAAATCACTTTTCCTTTTCGTACTTTTTTACTTTGAAACTTTCCTAATGTAGACTGAGCATGGTGGCTCACATTTATAATCCTAGTTCTCTGAGAGGTCAGGAGTTTGAGACCAACCTTAGTAAGAGCAAGACCCTGTCTCTACTAAAAAATAAAAAATAAAAAAATAAAAAAAATAAAAGCACCAGAATATTTTAAGGTCATATTATTATGAGCTTTTGTCTTCGTGATTTGAAGATACAATGTCTATATTCTCAGATGGAAAAATAATTTAAATGTAGTAGTTGAATTTGGATTCTATGATAGACATCGTCATCTTTTTTAACTTTATGCTGAAAATAATTATCGCAAAAACAATCCAGACACATTATAGATTTTTTCTTTTTGTGTAAAGTGATTTAATCCTCAGTTTTATTCCAGAGATTCATTTAGGTTTCGTTTAGTATCCCACTGGGATAGTAAATAGCTTACTGCTTTTTTGTATTATTATCTAAGTATTAAAATGAAGAAATTCAGACCAAAAAAACTGTGCCTGAATATGTGAAGTTTTGTATATGAAAATGTACAACAGGATACATGTAGAAAAAACTCTGTTATTTTTTTGTAACTCATGGTATAGACACCAAAAGATTCAAGTAAATCTTCCATCAAAGAAGAAGTGTTGGCTCGGCGCCTGTGGCTCAAGTGGCTAAGGCGCCAGCTACATACACCTAAGGTGGTGGGTTTGAATCCCCAGCCTGGGCCCGCCAAACAACAATGATGGCTGCAACCAAAAAAATGGCCGGGCGTTGTGGCGGGCGCTAAGTAGCTGGGAGGCTGAGGCAGGAGACTCGCTTGAGCCCAGGATTTGGAGGTTGCTGTGAGCGTGATGCCATGGCACTCTACCCAGGGGGATACCTTGAGGCTCCGTCTCAAAAAAAAAAACAAAAAACAAAGAAGAAGTGTTCTCTTCTCCCATTTCTCCTTCACTCATGTTAAATAATGAGGGTGAGTGAAAGACATGATAGAAAAGGTCTGTCGTGGTGTTCAGTACATGTTCTCAGATGATGACGTCTCAACACACCCGTGGTTTTCTAGTCCCTCTCATCCACCATAGAATTCAGTATTTTTAAAAAATGGATCTTGTACAATTATTAAACTTACACATTTTTGTGCTTATTCATTTGACAAAGTAATTAATCCATTTAAATGTTCAGTGACTCTATTGCTTTTGAACTTATATGTGCAGTTCTCTAGAATCTAAAATATTCAGGTATTAAGACCAGAGGCCTGATCATCAGTTGATAGATACTTTAAGTAGATATTTAGGAGTTTAAGAGCCTAAGTTGCACAGCAGTGAAGTAGAAAAAGTACATGTGCTTAATAGTATTCCTCAGCATGTTTACTTGCATTCTTGGGTCAGTGCTGCTGACTTTCTATATTTAATTCCACTTGTGATGTGTGCCCATGTCTGTAGTTCTCCAATCATGGTTCTACATCCTTGGCATAAGTAGTTTGTATGTATCATCTAAGTCAGGAAAGAAAAAAAATCCAGATAATGATATTAAGTGTGCAACATATTCTTTTTGGTTAAGGCACTGTTAATATGTATGGTATAGTTGAATCTGAGGATTGGGAATCATGAAAAAGGCATTGGTCTTGGAGCCAGAAAGATCTGGGTTTTTATATAAGTCCTGTCATTGACTAGCTAAGTGACAGCTGCTTTCTGAGTCTCAGTTTCTTCATCTCTGATGCCTACTTTGTAATGTAGTAGTGAAGTAAAATGGAAAAGTTTATGTAAAGTTGGAACCTCGCCTTCTAGAAGACATAGACAAATTAACTTTACCTTCATACATCTATCTGTTTCTTCATCTAAATGCCTCCTCTGTAAGATGGTAGAAAAAGTAAAGTGAAATAATTATGTAAAGCTAGAAACTAACCTTCTAAAAGGCACAGATAGCATCTAGTCTCTAGTAAAGTGTTGGGGCATAGTGAATGAATTAAGACACTTAAGATACTTGGAGGCATTCAACAAATAATAGTTTTGTGCTTGTCTTTTTCCAGGCTTCTAGATTTGGTTGAGTTACTGGCCGACAATACTTAAAGCCTACCGTTAAGTAAGCCTACCATTGAACTTTCAAGTTCTACTTCCCACATATGTAATATCAAGTATAGTGTTGTCAGTTTTTTTTTCATGCCTTTTACTAAAAGCATATAATTTGGCTGGAAGCCATTGAAAGATTGATAGTTTTTTATAGAAGGGGTAGAACACTAGTTAATGTAATTATTAAGTGCATGGTAAATTTATCCCCAAAGTTAGAGGGTCAAGTAACTAGCACAATAAACTGTTACACAGAGTTGGTGAAAGAATAGTTATGGGATGAGAACTTACATTCTTTATGTTGAAAGCATACGTGTTGGAGCCCATGGCAGAGATTGTCAGCTGTCTATCAAATCTATTCCCCATTGATTTGGGGAAAGACTTGTAGGTTGAGCGACCAGCCAGACACTGCCATCTCCAGTCCTCACTTGAATTAGGTGTGGCCATGTGGCTGAGTTCTTGTGAATAGAATGTGAACCACATGCAGCAGCACTTTGGATCTGTGTTCTAAGACATTAGTTACTCTCTGTGCTCCTTCCCCCTCCTGCTGGCTGGAACTGCACATGGTTTTGGTCCAGCTTCAACCACAGGTTGTAACATTGCTCTAGGAAATGTCAGAGCAGCAAGGTGAAGAGAATCTTGGTTTCTGAAGAACCTGCCAGTTTGAAGTGTTATATAAGAAAGAAAGAAATGTTTTTATTTAAGCCCATGTATTGGTTGGTTTCTTCTCCCTAGCAGCTTAACCTAAACCCTGACCAGTACAGGGTCCCATAGAATTTGACTGATCTGTGCACGTCATTCACAATGTGATTTAAATCTCCAAGCCTCAGTGCCCTCATGTGTTATATGGCACTATTGTGGGATTATCTGAGTTTAAAAGTTCAGCATTTACAATGTACTCTAGGCACTGTGCTTAAGTGCCGTCCATGTATTGTCATTTAATGTTCATGGCCAAGCTATGAGTTAGGAATTATTAACTGGATTCTATGGATAGAAACTCTGAGGAATGATGATTGTAAGGTTCTTTCCAGGACAGGTGGGGAACCTCTGGCTTTAGGGCCACATATTGCCTTCTGAATCCATAATTGGGAGCTTTTGGCTGAATCCAAATTTTACAGAACAAATCCCTTTATTAAAAGGGGAGCTTGGATTCAGTTAAGGGACCACACTTAGGGATCTCAAGGGTCACATGTGTCCCTCAAGGGTCACAGGTTCCCCATCTCAAAAGGCTCAGACCACCAGACTGTAAAGCTCATACAATCTTAAGCAATACCAAGCTTTTATCACAGTGCTTGAAAAATATTAAGCATTCCATGAATATTAACAGTATTATTAATTTTTTAGCAAACATTAGTGGAGTACCTTTTGTAGGTAAAAAAAAAAAAATTATGGATTATGCTGCGGAGACCCTCAGGCTATTTAACAGGGTAACAGATATATGCAGAAGTCATTGCAGTGCAAATGCTACATAAGAGTTGAAGGAAAGTAGCCTCCCTTTGACATAAAAGGAATAGGGATCAATGAATCTTAGGAGCTAGGTCATCTACCCATCATAGAATATGTAGCATCTACACCTATTTATATTAAATTGAATATTTCAGGTACATGCACCAAGACCAGTGGAGACAGGAATTCTTATATAACACAGGAATTAAAAGTATGTGTGATGCCTGTAAGGGAAGTTCTCAAGCAGAATGGGAAGGTGGAACCTTCAATGAAAGAGGTATGAGGTTTCAGCATGCTGCCCTGGAATTTCACAGAGGCCCACCGTCTCCTGTGTGCTCCCCCACTAATGAAGTCTTCTTAACATGCTGGATATGAAAGTCCTCTTTTTTACTGGAATAGGGTAAACACTTTAAGAGCCTGAATGCTATTTCTTAATAGGATAAGAAATCAGTTTTTTGCTCACATGCTCATTCTTTATAGCAGGAAGACAAACTCCATCTCTGACAAACCCCATCTACGGAGTCCTTTTCCCTCCTGGTATTCTCTTTCCTGGATTCTGTGTTTTTCCTTCATAGCCCCACTTCTTGTCATTCTAATGTTTGCGGGGTTATTTTTTACTTGCACGTTTTTCATCCTCTTCTGATTTCCCCCTTGACTATTAAGTGCTCCCAACAGCAAAAATCATATTCTCTCTGCCCCCAGCCAGTGTGCACAGGCTTGTGCCTGACGTATAGGCACATGCTCAATAAACAGTTGTTGAATAAGAACATGGATGAATGATGGAATTAGCACTGAGTAAAAGAAACATAAACTGTGTTAGTTTCATCTATATTCTCAACTAATCCTGGAAAAAAAAAAAAAGGAACATGAACATGTCCTGGAACAGTTTGCTTTCACTGAAGTAGAAAACCAAATTGAGGGTTGCCGGTCCTTTTACTTTTTCTCACTCTGCCAACTATATCTGTGCAAAGAACTGTATCTAAACTGTAAGCTAGAAAAGTATGACTCCTCCTTTATCATCAGGTTTTCTTGTCTGTAAGTCAACCAGGGAAGTGGTAATCAATACCTGTTTGAATGACACAGTCATTTTTATATCTCACCCTTGTAGAGGACACAAAGAAACAAAGTTTCTGTTTTCTAGATGGGGGCTTAGTAAGTGAGAAGATAAGATATACACATCGGGTACCATGTGATACAGAAAAGATAAAAGGTACAGGCAGTAATTGTTAAAGATTCAGCACAGGGACCCAGCACTGTGACCTGGGTGATCAAGAAAGATTGGAGTGGGGTGGTAAAGTGAGATACTTTCTGGGTCCTGAGACCGTGAGAACACAAATGGTAACTTGAGTCATGGTGAGTGAGCTAAAGCACCTAGATATGCTGTAGTTTGAGTCCATCCCCCATTTCCAAGCAGGCTCTGATGCAAGGAATCAATTGTTAAGTTGTTCATTTGGGATGAGATTCCAGAAAATTCCAATAAGGGAAGTGTAAGGGACTGTAAAGTAGCCAAAAAAGCTATATTTTAACAAATATATTGTTGCACTGTACAACTAAAACTTAATTTTGCTGGGGAATGCTGGGAAACAGTGTACAATAGGCACCCAGGGAGAGGGAGCTGGGGTATTTGTATACTAACTCCTGACCTTAGTCAATAGAAAATAAATACAGCTGTAGCAGTTAGAAGTCAAAGTCTGGCCATTGTGTATTGCAGATGTGAAGGCAAGGAGATCCGGAGGGGCCATTCACAGCATCTGTTATGCATTTTCAGAAGCAAATGAATGAAACAACTTTACCCATCCTTTAGAAATTTGTTTACGTGGTTTGAAGTAGCAGCATTTGCAGGAACAAAAAGATGATAATATTATAAGTTTAATTAAGATTGAGTAATATATGAGTAGGTTAGAATTGACCATTCTGAAGTCTTCCACACATAGTTGCAGTCTTTCTTCAAACAGTGCTATACATGCTACTGATAATTACTTTTCTCAAACAGCTTTTGATCCAGGCACTTGCTCACAATCCTTGCATAGATATTCATCCCAGTAGGATTGAGTCTTACCTTCACAGACCTTCAGATTTCCACAATTGTTTCAACTGTTTTTCTACCTTCACCACTATTTCTGAATATAATTTATTCACTCCAGCCAGACCTATTTACTTATGTCCTTTTTGCTCCTGCTATTTTGAATATGTGAGACACCTCCCATTAAATTCTTCCCATCCTCCATGTCCATTTCCAGGCTCCCTAATGCAGCCGTGTCCTCTGGTCATTGAGCCAGCAGTGACTTGTTTCCTTGACCTCAGTGCACAGATCACATTGTGACATGACTTCTGTTTATTAACTTAAATTCTTATATTTCCTTTGTTATTGAATTAGTTGTGTTCATGTTTTGACTCCTCAGCTAGATTGTATACTCTTTGAGAGGGGCACTTCTACTTTTTTTGTGGGGGAGGTAAGAGTACCTGCTTAGAAGCCACACTTCTGGAATATAAATACTGACTTCCCCATTTGTGAGCTTTGTGACCAAGGGCAAGTAAATGATACCACAGTCTGCCTGGACATTTATGCCCATTGATCCAGGAGTGCAAAGTTGGGGGACACATTCTGAGAGTTATGATGTAAAAGCTCTTAATATGAGAATCATCTTGAACATTGTTTAGGACCATTTAAAACAAATTTGTTTTCTCCAAGTCCTTCACTGTTACCATGTTGCTATGTCATTTTCTCAAATAAAGTGCTTTCCCATTTTTAACTCTAAAAGTAGTCTCCAACCTTAGAAAATCATAATGATCAAAGTTGTAGCACTACCTTTAAAAACAATTATCTCACATAAAGAACAAGTGATGCCAGTAACAGCAAAGATCAATGTGGGGAAGATAGGCACCAATGGTTCTCTATCTAGCTAGATGTACTTTTCTAAGCAATCAAAATACTTGGAATCTTTTAAGAAGTTGTAGAGGGAAAAAATATTTTTGAGAACTACAAATATACAGGTACATGAAATTTTTAACAAATATGAAGACATAAGTTTTTTAACTTAAACATAATTTAAGTACTTTGCCTTAATTTGTTTATATTTCCAACTAGTTAAAACATTTTTAACAGTGTCCCTAACTAATATTGATTGTTAGAGATGTTTCTGTTCAATTAATAAAACTGATTCTAGCAATCCAGTTGAACAAGGTTAATTAAAATGTGAAATTTGCAAAACCAAACCTATATAGAATATTTTTAAACATCAAAGAAGAAAAAAACACTATTTTAACCATGTATTCTTTCATAGTTATACAGATTTATTTAACTATGTATAAGAAAAAATCTTTTCCTATGGGGAAAAATTAAACTAGAACTCTGATCTGTAATTATTTAAGCTTTGGAGAGTTCATGGCCTAGAAATAATTCATTCTATATATACTTAAAGTGATCTTGGATTTTATGTTTCTTAAAAAAGTACAAAAGAAGCCGGGTGCTGTGGCTTATGCCTATAATCCTAGCACACTGCGAGGCTGAGGTGGGTGGATCCTTTGAGCTCATGAGTTCCAGACCAGCCTGACAAGAGTAAGAGCCCATCTCTACTAAAAAATAGAAAAGCTAGCTGAGAGTAGTGGTGGGTACCTATAGTCCTGCAACTTGGGAGGTTGAGGCAGAAGGATTGCTGAAGCCCAAGAGTTGGAGGTTGCTGTGAGTTATGATGACACCACTATCCTCTACCCAGGGGCACAAAGTGAGACTGTCTCAAAAAAAGAAAAAAGTACAAAAGTTTAGGCATTTGCTATAGATGATTAAAGATACTCAAATTCTTGTAGAAATATGTGTCAGGTATTTTTGTTAATCCTTTTGCTGGATTTATAACAAAAGGGAGTAGAGACTATATAAAGCCAAGATATATATGAGATTTGTTAGTCATTATTTTCTCTTAGTCATGCTATCAACCAATTTAAACTACAATTCTTGCAATTAGTATGAGTTTTTGTGGATGAATATGAAGACAGGAAAATAGGTTTCATCGAATGCCTTCTTGTATCCTATCTTTAGGCCCACGTCATAAGGCAGGTTTTACCTGCGTGCATAGGTTTAGAAAGAGGTCTGGGAACAACAAAAAACCTGGACAAAGTCACATGGCTGGTGAGAGGGAAGAATTAACATTAACTGTAAATCCTAAGCTCCTGCTTATGGTTGTTGAGATCTCTACATCAATCCCTATCATTTCATTGCACACTTTTAAATTTACTGAGACTTGGACCAGAATTATTACAAAGCTGAGCTTGTTTTATGGCTTTTAGGAGGAACTGAAATATATCACTTCAAGGACAATGAAATGTTCAGCCTTTTATGTCGTATTCATTTTTCTTTGCCCAATGTACACTGATCCTTGGTTTAAATGCCCATTTCCTTCAAGGTCTTTCTAATGAGACCTTGTGGATTTTCCAAAAAATATACTGTGTCACTGGCAGTTTATTCACCTTACTTACATAGTTCGAGGAAACTGCTTGTTTAAATTTAGATACTGTCTCTGATGAAATGTTTTGACAAAGTAATACCAGCTTGATACTATTTAAAATATTTTGACAGATGGGAAAATTGTTTCAGTCTGAGTTGAGCAATACTTTATTGCAGTATTTTGCAAGTTAGAAAAAAAATGGTAAAGGTAGCCTCACTGTTCCCAAAAATAACATCCTTCCATTCTCCCTGAGAAGAGAAAGGCCTTCATTCAGTCATAGATTACAATATGTGTGCTGAGTATGTTAAGAATTCCTGCAGTTTAAACAAGAGGGAACATTTGGGGATTATTTCCAAACAAGGAACATTTATTGTTCTGTAAGCAAACAGAACCTAAAGAACTTTCAGGAACATTTGTTGCGATAGCCCTTTTCAGAGCCTTCTCATACCCTAGTGAGATTGTTCTCAATTAATGCAACTAAATCACTAGGATTTAAAACCAGCTTGGTGGAAAAAAAATTAGCAAATTCCATTACTCCAATATCTAGAATTTTTTTAAAAGCTATTATAACAAACATATTTAAAATTTTCAAATAGATGGAAAGAAATAAACTACAGGAGGTCCTTGTTTTGTGATATCAAACAAATATATTGAAGCAATATGATAAGGGAGAGGTTCTCAAAGTGTAGTCCTGGGATTAGCCATATAAAATCACCAGGAACTTGATAGAAATGAAGATTCTAGGTCTTTGAATCAGACACAGTTGGAACCCAGATACCTGGGTTTTTAACAAGTGCTCCTGAGTGCTCTGATACATAGTTTGATAAGTGCTCGGATAGAGCAGAGACTTTCAGATTATCCCCTGGAGCTAGCTCCCCGAAGGTCTGCCACATAGAAAGAGGTGGATTAGAGAGGAATGATCAGGAGTGGCGCCCAGGATCTCTCATGTCCGTTTCAACTATGGGAACTTTGGTTTTTCTTTAGTACATATCACAAAGTTTTATGTTGGGTTCTGTGACTAAACGTAGTTTTGAAAACTAGTGGGATAGATCTTTCTCTAGAGGAGGATGAGTGATGGCCCAGAAGGCCTTCGGGGAATGACACCAACTCTTAACTGTGTTTACCTTTCTTCTAGCTGTCTGTGTCCTGAAACTGGGTTTGGTCAGTAAAATAACGGTCTGTGTGTCATTGATAGCCTCATGGTAACCAGACTCTTAAGGAACATATATGCAAATCAGGAATGTCCATTTTATTTTCCTAATTACAGTGAGAGGTATAAACAATAAATTATGCATATATCATGTTTAACTCCTCTGATTTTCTCACTGTGCACAGTGAACACTAAGAGTTGGGCATATCACAACAATTCCTAGTCCAGTGATTGGGTTGCCCATGACCGCAATTCAGGCTTCCACCTTTGATGTATTACTGCAGGTGTGAGGATTGTTACCTTGCAGATACAGAATAAGAAGGAAGTGAACTTGACCTTTTTATCTATATTTTTATGAATTGGTACCAATCCCCTTCACACACACACACACACACAAACGCATACACTTTATCATTTACTGGTTTGCTAAGGGCTCCTGAATTCAGTGTCTATCTCACCTGAATCATGTTATATAAATCTACTACATTACCTCTTTCTGATTCATCTTTGTAAACAATTTTCCAAGTAAATTATTTTCCAGGTAAATTATTATTTTCCAAGTAAATTACATCTTTGTAAATAATTTTCCAAGCAAATTATTATTTTGCTATAGATATTTTAATATTGATTACATTTTATAAGATCTTTATTTTATATAACTTTTTACTTATATAAATTATACATATATTGATACTATTTGTTTACTTCTCAGTTCTGCAGAAAAATGATGATGATGATGATGATGATAAAAATAGGTTAATGTTACTTAACAAGGATTAAGCTTAGAGGGCTTAGTGCTGGGCAGTATTCTAAGTGCTGCTTTATATTTATTAACACCTTCTATTCTCACAGTCAAGCTGTAACAGAGGCTTTTAATCTTTTGAACATGATGCCTAAGGAAACATTGAGATCTAGTGCATATATACTCCTCCTATGTATATATTGTATATGAATGGGAAAAAAAATCATGAGTCAACTTTTATTATGCCTAACAACTCCTGGTATTTTCTTTTCTATTCCATTCCTTGTATTATGCTTAAAGCTATTAACAAAAACTTATTATTTTGCTATAGATATTTTAATATTGATTACATTTTATATGCTTAATGCTATTAACAAAAAATCAGTTGAGATTCAGCAAACTGATTTCATTACTCACACTAATGGGCCACAACCTGCAGAATGAACACTTACGCTATCAAGTAGATCATAATTTTTTTTTTTTTTTTTTGAGACAGAGTCTTACTAGTCTTACTATGTTGCCTTCAGTAGAGTGCTATGGTGTCATAGCTCACAGCAACCTCAAACTCTTGGGCTTAAATGATTCTCTTACCTCAGCCTCCCAAGTAGCTGAAACTACGGCTCCCGCCACAAAGCCTGGGCTAGTTTTTTGTTGCATTTGTCATCATTGTTGTTTATCTGGCCTGGGCCAGGTTCAAACCTCCAGCCTTGGTGCGTGTGGCCAGCACCATAACCACTTATCTATAGGCGCTAAGCCAATAGATCATAATATTATTATCTATATTTTACAGATAAGCAAATGGGCACAGAAGGGTTATACAAAGTGTCCATGTTTACATAGTGAGTGACAAATCCAGAGTTCAAACTTGGGCAGTCTGACTCCAAAGACCTCCATCATAACTTGCCCAACGTGCAATTCCTAGTACTATCAAGGAGAAATACACCAGATGGGATGTTTTTCTCCCAAATGCAGGGACCATCTAGTGTTTGCCTCAGAATTCTAAATGAAAGAGATTAGAGATGAAGGATGGGCTTAGCTGGAGAGTGGCTTTGGAGCTGCCTTTCCTTTGGAGGCATCTTTTTCACTTGGAATGTGTGTTTGTTTTAAAGTTTTTGTAAAGAGGTGATGGAAATGAATATGGAAGGGAAGTGGCCTAACCACACTACCATGGGGAATTTATTTTAAACACTCCAAGATGACTAGGTTAGAACAGATGAGCATCTAAACTTAAAGCAAAACCTTTGGTCGGTAGTGCTTTGGAGCTTCCTGGTGAGTGAAGAAAGGATGGAATGATGTGTTAGGCAGTGTTGTCCCTCCTCTTTCTGGGGCATGCATTTACATGGGCAAGACTGCTAACATGGGTGAATATCTTTGAATCACAGGTACTATTCTTTCCCTAGTGCTATTAAATGGGACTTTGAAATACGTATTAAATGCACAGATTAAAGCCATGGTGTAAAAAGTCTGTATCTCCTCATCTTTTTTTTTGGATGTCTCTCTTTTTCTTCTGAAACAATCACTGTAATCTCTTTCTTATGTAGCCTCCCCAGAATGTTGTGCTCTATTTGTCTATGTGAGTATGTGTAGTAAATATTAACATATTATATCACATTTTATGTGCTTCATTTTTATTCCTGTTGTAGGACTTTTCAGACTTTGTTCCATGAACGGAAGTGCCTTGTGCTTCCTTCTTTTTCACAGCTACATAGTATTTTCTTGTGTGGATTTTCTAAAATTAATTTAACAGGTCCTCTATTAGCAGACATTAGGTAATTTCTAATCTTTTGCAAGCCTGATTATTTTAAATTTTTTTTTTTTTTTTTGAGACAGGGCCTCAAGCTGTCCCCCTGGGTAGATTGCCGTGGCATTACAGCTCACAGCAACCTCCAACTCCTGGGCTCAAGTGAGTCTCCTGCCTCAGCCTCCCAAGTAGCTGAGACTACAGGCGTCCGCCACAACGCCCGGCCATTTTTTTTTTTTTTGGTTGCAGCCATCATTGTTGTTTGGCGG
>CAUYTI010147672.1:0-33690 GCA_963575145.1 Galago senegalensis
CATCAACAAAAAACATAGTTTGGGTCTTACAATATGATTGGAAAACACAAATAACTTCATCAAGAACAATTCATCCTGTTAATGGTTTCTACTGCATAACATTGTTAACATATGTGAAAGATAAATAAAAAGGGAAGGGTCGCCTAGTTGTCTACATAGTTTCTACAGATTCACTAGGTAAAGAGAAAGAGAGATGGCTCCTGGCAAAACATCTAAGAAGGAGAAAAACATGTTGTTTTGAGAGGAGGAAAAACATGTTGACTTGGCAGGAGGAAAAGCAGCTGAGGGTCTCCCAGGCTGTGGGGGCCCTGCCACCTCACGGCCCACTCTCCACACATTTTGGTCGTTTATGCATTTCTAGGAAATTTGTCCATTTCATCTGGGTTATCTAATTTATGGGTTTACCATTTTCCATAATATTCCCTTTTGTATCTGTACAGTTGGTTGTAATGTCCCTCTTTCATTCCTGCTTTTAGTAATTGGGGTCTTCTTGTACTTTGGTTCTTCTAGCTTATTGTTGCTAAAGGTTGGTCAATTTTGTTAATTTTTTCAAAGGATCAACTTTTGGTTTTGTTTATTTTCTAAACAATAGTTTTTCTATCCTCTCTTTTATTACCTTTACCTCTTTTCCTTTGGGTGGTCTGGATTTAATTTGCTTTCCTTTTTCCAGCGTCTCAACATAGAAGATTGGATTTTTGATTGGAAATCTTTCTTCATATTTAATGTAGATGATTATACCTGCACCTTTTCTTCTTAGCACTGTTCCCCTCCATTCCATAAGTTTTGGTTTATTGCATCTTCATTTTCATTTATAACAAAGAATCTTCTAATTGTCCTTGTGATTTCTTTTTTGATCCATGTTTATGTAGGTCTGCATTGTGCAATTTCCACATATTAGTGAATTTCCCAAATAGTTCTGTTATTGACTTTTTTTTTTTTTGAGACAGAGCCTATGTCGCCCTTGGTAGAGCGCTGTGGGGTTATAGCTCATAGCAACCTCAAACTCTTGGGCTTAATTGATTTTCTTGCCACAGCCTCCCAAGTAGCTGGGACTACAGGAGCCCACCAGAACTCCTGGCTATTTTTTTGTTGCAGTTGTCATTGTTGTTTAGCTGGCCAGCACCAGGTTCCAACCCGCCAGCTTCAGTGCATGTGGCTGGCACTGTAACCACTGTGCTATGGGTGCCAAACCTCTGTTATTGACTTCTAATTTTACTCCATTGTGATTGGGGAATATACTTGACAAAAATTTCATCTTCTTAAATCTATTGAAGTTTGACCTAGTAAATAGTCCACGTATATTGGAAAATGTTCCGTGTGTACTTGAGAAGAATGTCTATTCTACTGTGAACTGATTCATTTTATCTATAGGATTAATATGAAGCTGTAAAATACTTTTTCAGCTTCAACTTCATATTTTAAAGAAAGATTCACTGAATAATCCTTCCTCTATGTTCTTCAGGTAAAAACATGTGGTTCACAATTACCATTTGGATCCCAGGATTAAAAATATCATCTTGCCATTCCAAGTCCTCTGTCATTTGGAACAATAGAGGCAGCTCTTGATTATCCACAAGAAGATTTTTCTTTTTGTGACTTAATGTGGAATAACCTACAGTTTTCAATCTTTCTACCACTCCTCCCAAGCCCAGGTTACTGATGTTAATTGGTACCGAAAGTGCATTTAAATATCAGAGCATGGTGGTTTGTTAGCCTATTGATGCAGCCACAGAGTCCAATAAGAAAAATTAAAATGGGCTTGGCACCCATAGCACAGTGGTTACAGTGCCAGCCACATGCACCGAGATCTGGCAGGTTTGAGCCCAGCCAGGGCCAGCTAAACAACAATGACAACTGCATCAAAAAATAGCTGGGCATTGTGGTGGGCACCTGTAGTCCCAGCTACTTGGGAGGCTGAGGCAAGAGAATCATTTAAGCCCATGAGTTTGAGGTTGCTGTGAGCTGTGATACCACAGCGCTCTACCCAGGGCAACATAGTGAGGCTCTGTCTCAAAAAGAAAAAGAAAACTGTACCTCCTAGTGTTCTTAGCCTCTTTTGTAACCTAATCAGATCAGCTTCAGGTGAGCTATAAAAAAATGACCGTGAGGACAGAGGAAAAGAGTAGCCAGTCTAAATGCATAGAGGCCAATAGCTGACTTTGAGTGATTGACTGAAGTAAATAGTAAATGTGATTTTGAACTTGTCCATTGGTATCATTTTTGGCATACCATTTTTAAAAGCTGACTATGCCTCAAAAAATGAGTTCTGGAACTAATTTCCTATTTTAAATGGTGTTCAATATTGCCTTTTTTCAGGGATTCTCACATGTAGATTTATAAGGTAATACAAATAAACATCAAAGAAATAAAAATATGATGATCAACCAAGATGTGAGTTTAAAGACAAAAAGAAAAACTTCGATCTCTTTTTATGCTTCTAAATTCTCATGATACTTATGCCATACACATATGTGTAAGTTTATAAAGCTATGCAATAATAAAATCACAGTAGGTAGGTTTAAGATTGAAACACAGGAGAATCATTTCTCCTATGAGATTTTTTGAGTGATTATATGAGTGCTCTTAAAATCCAACCACAGAATATCCTGTCTCTCTGAGTAATAAAATCGGGTACACTGGCTACAACAATATAAAGATGGCCAAAGACCAACATGGAATGGTGAATCACTTTAAGCATTTGGTCAGAGAACCAAAGACCAGGCTCACCGGCCCGGACTGTGCAATCTCATTCTACTTCAGTAAATCAAGCTAGTGAAGGCAGTGAATCTCATGCTGAGAAAAGGAGGAAGCCCAAACACAAAGGGGCCTAATTCTGCTGGGAGGTGGGAGGATAGATGCCTGTAAGGGAATTCTTTTGTTCAGTTTAGAGTGAGTCATCCACAGATGTGCCCATTTCATCTCATATTTGCTAATATCTCTCTTTTAAAATGTTTTTTTTCAATACAAATGTGTTAAAGCTGGTGTTTCTAGCGTAACCAAAGTTTGTGTAATCTAGAAATAACTTCCATCTGCTAATACTCATTATGCAATATAGAAATTGCTCTTAAGAGCTTACTGTTTGTATCTATGGAGACACTACATGGATAGGTGCTTCACGTTTAACTATAAAATAGATAACCAACAACCATTCAGCATGGAGTGATTTAAAATACAACATTTAGTTCCCCAATGTTAGTTTTGTTCAGAAAAACACAGTCCTACTGGTTAGGGAAGAATCTGTGGAATGATGCTTCAAGGCACTTAAGTTGTATCTTTACTTCATTTGAAGCTCCCATGGACAGTTATGATGTTAAACAGGGTTCATAGCAGTGGACACTCCTCTGAAAAAAGAGCTCTTATCTCCAGCTGCCAGGAACTGGGACCATGGTTTCTAAACCAATCACGCACAGACCCTACCTCCCACCGTCTGTGTCCCATAGTTGATCTTGAAATCTTCCTGATGCTTGGCTGGAGACAGAAAGAAGACAAGGCATAGCAGCTTCTGAAAGACTGTGCTAGAAGATTGAAAGCCCACCTGCAGTGGGCACCTGCTTTAGGGTTGTGCATTCATTTCTTCATCTGCAATTCATGTATTCATGGACCTCTGAAATTTCATCCCAGCTGGACTTTTCAGTCTAATTTCTTGCTTCTTCTCACCCAATCCAGCCAAACTCTTTCCTGAGTATTTTCCATTTCTCCATGCCTCTCTGCCTCTATATGTGCCATTCTTTTTCTATCTAGAAAACCTAAGTATCTCTTTCCACTTACCTCCTCCTTTCAGCCTCTACATAGTCAAACCCTCAACATGCTTTCCAGCCCCCAGTTTAAATGCTTCTTCTTTCATAGAGTCTTCCCTGATCCTAAAACACTCCTACCCAATCCAGAAGTGATCACTCTCTCCTCTAAACTCCCTCGGTTTCTCGTACCTAGTTGAGAGTGTAACGTGGTAGATAAGAGCATACCCACTTATGAACGGTGTGGCTTCTTTGAATCTCAGACCCCAAATTTGTAAAATGTAGGTAATGATCCCTTCCTTGCAGTCTTTCTCATAAGAATTTGCACCCACCCAGTAGTTCTATCTTTTTTTATGTCTTTTTTTTTTTTTTAGACAGAGTCTACTCTGTTGCCTTAGGTAGAGGGCAGTGGCATCATAGCTCACAGCAACCTCAAATTCTTGGACTTGAGCAATCCTCTTACCTCAGCTTCCCAAGTAGCTGGAGTTACAGGCCTGAGCCAGTATGCCCAACAAGTTTTTCCAGGGGGTCCAACTCCTGCTCAGGCTAGTCTCAAACTCATGAGCCCAAGCAATCCACTCAACTGACCTTCCCAGAATGCTAGCCAAGGGGATGAAGAACATGAGGATTAGAGGTATGAGCCACTGGGCTCATCAGGGACCAGGTCTTGTCCAACTATGTACTCTCTGCACTTGGCATCGTGTCTGGCCCAGACACAACTGTGTGAATGTTTATGAAGTGAATAGACATTCCTTCTGCAATGGGAGCATGGTCGTGGGAGAGTGCCTTCCAGCCGTCTGGGAGGGCATCCCTTATGTCTGTCACTTGCCTTCCAACAGCTTCCTTGTCAGCCTACAAAGGGAGCTGCCCTTTGTGAATTACAGCAACTTTCTCTGTTCCTAAATTGGGGGTTAGATCAAGCATTGCAGATTGGGTGCTTGGTGCTTCCTTCCAGCTCTCTGATTATTCTCTGAGGATTTTGCTCCTCCATATAGGGCCTAAAGCTCATCTTTTGCTAATTTTTGCATTGTTAAGTTTTAAACTAATTTCAACTGGGCTCGGCACCTGTAGCACACTGGTAACAGCACCCACGACATGCGCTGAGGGTGGTGGGTTCGAACCCGACCCAGGCCAGCTAAACAACAATGACAACTGCAGCAAAAAATAGCTAGGCGTTATGGCGGGTGCCTACTTGGGAGGCTGAGGCAAGAGAATCACTTAAGCCCAAGAGTTTGAGGTTGATGTGAGCTATAACGCCACGGCACTCTACCAAGGGTGACATAATGAGACTCTGTCTCAAAAAAAAAAAAATTTCAGGCTCACGCCTATAGGTCAGCAGCTAGGGTGCCAGCCACGTACACCAGAGCTGGCAGGTTCCAATCCAGCCCCAGCCTGCCAAACAATGATGACAACTACAACCAAAAAAAAAAAATAGCCAGGTGTTGTGGCAGGCACCTGTAGTCCCAGCTACTTGGGAGGCTGAGGCAAGAAAATCGCTTAAGCCCAAGAGTTTGAGGTTGCTGTAAGATGTGACGCCATGACACTCTACCCATGGCGACATACTGAGACTCTGTCTCAAAAAAACAAAAAAAAAGAAAAGCAATGTCAACTGGCTTGGTAGTTTGTTTATCCTTCCCCAATATGACTTTCTTTTTTTTCTTTGAAGGATTCCATAATTTTTTCGATGTGTTCAAAGATCATTAAATGTTTTATGTGTAAATATATGAGAAATGCTTTGGTTTCTCCCCAAGTGCCCGTCTGGTAAAGTCGAGAGGAAAACATGCGTTGTAAATGGGCCTTAGCTTTTATTTGTTGGATTCAGGCCTCTCTGCAATCTCTTTTTGGCAGCTACATGAAATATGTTGAATTCCAAGTAGACTTTCAATTAAACTGCACTTCTCTATTTCCTTAAGAAAAATACTCGTAGGGAGCAGGAAAGAAGTCTTCCGTGCCAAGAGACACTGGTCAATAGTTTCTGACCACATTTTCAGGAGATATAAGGTACGGGTAAATTCAGACATGGATCCAGGAACTCATATGGAAGAAAAGCAACTTTCTAAAAGGTGCCACCATGGGCCCAGGGTCTGACTGCCAAGAATGGCATGAGTTTGATCCTTCGCAAGCTAAATATGTACCTCTTTCCTGTTCTCTCAGAATTGAAGGAACTGCTCAGTGGGGCGTGATTTGACCACAGTGATGAATTTAGCCTTATTTTTTTTTTTTTGAGACAGAGCCTCAAGCTGTCCCCCTGGGTAGAGTGCAGTGGCATCACAGCTCACAGCAACCTCCAACTCCTGGGCTCAAGCAAGTCTCCTGCCTCCGCCTCCCAAGTAGCTGGGACCACAGGCGCCTGCCACAACACCTGGCTATTTTTTAGTTGCAGCCGTCATTGTTGTTTGGCGGGTCCGGGCTGGGGATTCGAACCCACCACCTTAGGTGTACGTGGCTGGCGCCTTAGCCAGTTGAGCTATAGGTGCCGAGCCAATTTAGCCTTATTTTTTAATTGTATGAGGCATTTGGTCTGTGTTGTTATTTTTGTTTTCTTAAAACCACGATAAGGGCCTTGTGGGTGAGATAAATTGCATATGCACCACTATGCCTTAGTTACGTACATGTCTTTCTCACTCATGAGCACCCTGGAAGCGGGACAAGGCAGGATTCCCCTGGGAAACCCAGCATTCAGCTCAGGGCCTGGTATGCAGGAGACTAAGTATTTGAATGAATGGAAAGTTCTTGCCTGGCAAGAATGCCTTCCCTAAGACTTCCTCCTAGTGTCTGCGCAGGAGAAACAGAGAAACACTCACCGGCCTTTCCTCTGACCTCTGACTCTTAAGGTACTTCCTGCTTGGGAATCAGTGGAGTTTGGAGGGGGATAGAGGGAAAGAATGAGATGCCTTTGTACATTTTATTCTATCTTCCCTGTCCACTTGAGAGCTCTTGACATCTGGACAGACTTTAAGACTTTTGTTTTTATTAATCATTCATCACTTTGAACAAATCTTTCTCCAGCTTAGTAAGTATCCAGGCTGGAGCTAAATGACAGGGTCCATTAGTATGAGTTTCCTGGGGGTCTGTATATCTAGTGATGAGAGGTATGGTGAAGCCGAGGGGATGAGGGCCTGAGGATGAGGGGGCAGAACAGACTTGAGACCATGTTTTTGCCTGGGGTCTTGCTCACCTTCCCAGTGCAAACTAATTGGTATTTTATTTTCATAGGACACTTGTAGCTGTAAACATATGCTGGGTTCAATTTGATATTGCATGTGATCTGAGGTTTTTGAGGGTTGGCTTGCTAAAGATTTTGCAAGGATAGGGAGGCAAGTGGTAGTACCAGTACATGTCTGACTTCCATGGCACCACCAGGATATTATTTTTAAAAAATTAAAAGCCAGCTCTACTCCTGTGGCTCAAGTGGCTAAGACACCAGCCACATACACCTGAGCTGGCAGGTTTGAATCCAGCCTGAGCCCTCCAAACAACAATGACAGCTGCAACCAAAACATAGCTGGGCGTTGTGTTAGGTACCTGTAGTCCCAGCTACTTGGGAGGTGGAGGCAAGAGACTCGCTTGAGCCCAGGAGTTGGAGGTTGCTATGAGCTGTGATTCAATGGCACTCTACCCAGGGTGACAGCTTGAGGCTCTGTCTCAAAAAAAATGAAAAGCTAAAACAAGCCTTAGTGCCTCACTCTGTAAATAGAAGTGCTTACATGTAGGTTGGGCCTCATGTGTCCTCTCCAGAGGAAGACCACCCTACTAGAGTCTCCAGGTGAATGGTATTTCTCAAGCTGTGCGTCTGAATACATCGCTTCCTCTTCCTGGCTCCTGTACTCTAGACAAATGGGCTAGCCATCTTGTTAGAAGAAGCAGTGTCATCCAAACAGATGGCAATCTTTTGCGGTATCCAATGGGCCAGCAGTGCACATTGGGGGGATATCGTGATGGAGCCTGGCAAGTTCTATGTGTAAAGCTCAACTGTGCTTAAAAAGGAAGCTCCTTGGCCAATCCAGTTCTGGGCCTGATTGCTTTATTTGGAGAAATTAAACATCCACTCTTCCAATTTGATCAACAAATATTTATTGAGGTCCCACTAAATACCAAGCCTTATGTGAAGAACTTTACATAAATACTCACATTTAATTCTCTTGGCAACCTTGTGGGGGAGGAGATTTTACTCACTTCGGAGATGGCAAATTTGGGGCTTAAAGAAGTAAAGTCTTACTGCTGGCAAGGGGTAGAGCTTAATTTTGCACGCAGTTCTATCTCTTCCTCAAATTCTCCCTATTCTGCTCTATGGCCTTCTAGGAATTCTTTTTCCTTCTTGCCTCAAATTATTTCATAGCTGAGTTTTACCAAAAAACATAAATCTGTGAAGTGCTCCATGGTGACAAAAAAATCCTTCGGAGTGGGACCTTTAACCATTGCTAATGGGGACCTTCAAAGTTGCCCAAGTTCCTCTCTAATCACATGCACATAGTGAAAATGGCCTTATTGATGGTGGGGAACCTTCTCTCATTGCCATTAACATGGAAAGGCACAAAAAATAAAGAGAATGAAGCGGCACCTATGGCTCAAAGGATTAAGGTGCCAGCCCCATATGCTGGAGGTGGCGGGTTCAAACCCAGCCCCCGGCCAAAAGAAGAAAAAAAAAAGAATAAAGAAAATGTTGTCAGAGAGAGCGAGAGAGAATTCAATGCAGCCAGTTATTTCAGCTCAACTCATGAATGGTTAGTGAGTGTCCGCTCTGTGCGTAGCTCAGCGTTAGGGACAATGAGGATGAAGAGGCTGCATGTGGCAGTGCCTGCTCGGTGGGGCAAAGTAAGACAGGAGGGAACCGAGGAGGGAGAAGTTAATCCTGTGAACAGTGTGAGGCATTGGTGGCGTTTGAGCAGAGATGTGACAACTGCTCCTAAGGTATGCTTTTATTCATTCCTGCGAGGCTAACAATGGGGTCAGGAGAGAGCAGCTGGTGGGGGGTGGGGGGGTTAGGGGGCAGTGGGTGTTGACAAAGCCTGACTGTACTGTGCCGGGGTATTAAAGACATAACAGTTTCTGCATCTTTGCCTGGCACCTCCCATACATGTGAAATCCCACAGTTTAATGGAAAGGATATAAACCATCTGCAGCAACATATTTGTTTAAAAAGGAGACACCAGCATGAAGACTTAGCAACTTTGAACCAGTTGAAAGAAGAGCATCTGCCTGATATTTCTGTAGTGCTTGTATTGATTGTTCATCTTCCATTCTTCTTGGGGTTTGTATTACTAGCATGTCTGTGTTGACTCTGCCAGAAGAATCCTTGAGAGAAAGATGAAAAGTTGTTACTTTAAAGAGATTGAACTCTACATTAAGAGTTAAAGTTCTGGGCTGGGCGCTCTAGCTCATGCTATAATCATAGCACTCTGGGAGGTTGAAGTGAGTCGATCAATTGAGCTCTGGAGTTCAAGACCAGCCTGAGCAAGAGTGAGACCCATCTCTAGTAAACATAGAAAATTAGCAGGGTGTAGTGGCATAGGCCTCTGGTCCCAGCTACTCAGGTGGCTAAGGCCAGAGGATCGCTGAAGCCCAAGAGTTTGAGGTTGCTGTGAACTATGACGCCATGGCACTGTACCCACGGCAACATACTAAGACTATGGCTGTGGGTAAACCCCCAAAGTTAAAGTCCTCTGTATCTTTGGCCCATTGGCATGCACAATTAAAGTATATGAGATTTTTCAGCCTGAGCACAAGCAAAACCCTGTCTCTACTAAAATACAAAAACTAGCCAGGCATGGTGGCAGGCACCTATAGTCCCAGCTACTCATGAGGCTGAAACTGGAGGACTGCTCAAGACCAGCAATTTGAGGGTACAGTGAGCTACAAGGACATCAGGGCACCCTGCCCAGGGTGACAGAGTAAGATCTAGTCTCAAATAAATAAAGTACACAAGATTTTGAAAGGCCTTTAACCTCTTGATGGCCTCTCATCCTTATTCACCTTTTAATAAAATGTTGGCATTTATTGGGCACCTACTGTATACCAGACACCATGCTAAATATTTTCATATATCCTCACAGCAACTTTGTTTTAGAGGTGAAGAAACTATGACCCAGAGAAGTTACACAACTTACCCCAAATCATAATTGGTATGGAGTAGAGCCAATCTTGACAGCTGTGTTTACTGGCTCCAATTCCTAGGACTTTTTACCACTAGACCACACTGCCCCCCTCTCTAATCTATTTTGTACTTTTAGAGTGTGTGTTCACAGTATGAATCACTGGGAAGAGCTGAGATTCCCTGACTTGCTCATGACCACTCATTGCTATCCAAACAAAACCCAGGGCCCTGCACAAATGGAGTTTGAGACTGTCACATGTTGATGGGGGAAGAAGGACATGTTGAGAGAACTGGGGTAGTGTCAGCCAAGAAGTTTGCCCTGACCAGGGCAACACATCTCTGTAGAAAGTAAGGAAGGACTACAATGGAAATAACATTAAGAATACACTTGTCGGCTTGGTGCCTGTGGCTCAAGCGGCTAAGGCGCCAGCCACATACACCTAAGGTGGCAGATTCGAATCCCCAGCCCGGGCCCGCCAGACAACAATGACGGCTGCAACCAAAAAATAGGCAGGCGTTGTGGCGGGCGCCTGTAGTCCCAACTACTTGGGAGGCGGAGGCAGGAGACTCGCTTGAGCCCAGGAGTTGGAGGTTGCTGTGAGCGTGATGCCATGGCACTCTACCCAGGGGGATGGCTTGAGGCTCCATCTCAAAAAAAAAAAAAAAAGAATACACTTGTCCCTTTCAATTGTTGTCTCAGGGAGAAGCATATTGATGCTGTCAAATTTCTTGGTGCGTATAGCTCCCTATCATTGTGGATCCTTCTCTCCTGTCTCCTAAAAGAGTGATAGACTAGCCGCAGAGTTCAAGGTTAATAAATGGGCCCAGACAAAACTAACAGAGGCAGGTCACTCTAGGGTGGGCCTAAATCTCAGAATTGATCTTAAGAACCCCTTTAAGCTCCTTAACTCCTCTCCTAAGTTATGATCTTCTAATAAGAAATTGGCAGAACTTCTCCAGGACACTCTCCAAAGTACTTCTAAAAGCAGCCTGGGAGTGGGAAATAAAGCCTTGTGAAATGGTTGACTATGGCCCCACCCCTTCCTACATTTGGAAATGGGAAGTAGGGTTGAGCCTGTTTAAATAAAACATTCTTTACTGCCTGGTTCTGGCCAGGCGCAGTGGCTCACGCCTGTAATCCTAGCCCTCTGGGAAGCTGAGACGGGTGGATCGCCTGAGCTCAGGAGTTGGATACCAGCCTGAATAAGAGGGAGACCCCCATCTCTAGAAGTAGGTTAACATCATGATGGGCACCTGTAGTCCCAGCTACTTGGGAGGCTGAGGCAAGAGTGAGCTATGACACCATGGCACTCTATCAAGGGCAACAAAGTGAGACTCAGTCTCAAAAAAAAAATTAAATTAAATAAAAGCCTGGCTCTGGCATCCTGGCTATGGTGGGTTAAAATTTAGGAGAAACTTGGCTCGGCACCTGTGGCTCAAGTGGCTAAGGCGCCAGCCACATACACCTAAGGTGGTGGGTTCGAATCCCCAGCCCGGGACCGCCAAACAACAATGATGGCTGCAACCAAAAAATGGCCGGGTGTTGTGGCGGGCACCTGTGGTCCCAGGTACTTGGGAGGCGGAGGCAAGAGACTCGCTTGAGCCCATTTGAACTTTGCTATTTCAAAACTGCTCAACATGCTGGCTATTTTTGTTATTGTCAGTAATAAAGCATTGAGGAGCAAAAATCTGATTTGTATCTCTAAATTTAGGATCTAGCATTTAAAACTAGTTGCTGGAATTTGTTGGGGTTTTGGGGGGTGTTTTGGGGTTTTTTTTTTTTTTCAGTTTTTGGCCAGGGCTGGGTTTGAAACCACCATCTCCGGTATATGAGGCCAGCGCCCTATTCCTTGAGCCACAGGCACTGCCAGGAATTTTTTTTTTTTTAGACATACTCTCACTGTCATCCTGGGTAGAGTCCCATAGTGTCATAGCTCACAGCAACATCAAACTCATGGGCTAAAGCAATCTTCTTGCATCAGGCTCCCGAGTGGCTGGGACTACAGGTACCCACCACAACACCCATCCAGTTTTTCCCATTTTTAGTAGAGATGGGGTCTTACTCTTGCCCAGGCTGGTCTCGAACTCCTAAGCTCAAGCAATCCACCTACCTGTGCCTCCCAGAGTGCTAGGATTACAAGCCTGAGACACCATGCCTGGCTAGTTGCTGGAATTTAATACAAGAAAATATTTATCTTTAGATTTAAATATTACCTATAGCCATCTCTTTCATTTTTCTCTTTTGAGCAAATTTTATAAAACTGATTCATGTTTTTAGTGCCAAGTGCAACTATGTATATTCAAGCTCCGTATAACTAGACACACATCAACTGGAATGACTCCCTAAACAATAAAGTTGAATTCAACAAGACAGTCCTTTTGTCTTGGGTCCGTAGCATTAGCTAGCCAGCTTGCCTTTTAATTTTTTTCTCAAACGTTTTGGAATCACACAGCCCCACTTCCCAAAGAAATTATTTTAAATGGGCACAGACTGGGCCTTACCCCTCCCCTATCCAGGGACAGCAACAGAGCGAGAACCAAATACCTGTAAGGGGAGCTGGACCGGCCCCCTTCACCTTTTTGATTTCACATAAATATTCCAAAACACTCAAATGTTTTTCAGGCCCTATTTTCATTTTTTAAAATTCTCTTAAAATTAAAACAGAAAGCCTGTATGTGTGTGCATACACATATTTTAGAACTGGGTGCTTTTTTATGTACCGTGGCTTGAAAGCCTTCCAGGTTAATTTGATTTTATAAATGTTTTCATAATCACCCAAATGGTGCAGTTCATGCTTTTGTCATCAAATGTAAACTAAATTTCCTAATGGAAAAATGCGCTCATTCTGGAACAAGGCCAGAAATTGTACAAAGAAAATGCTTGAAGTTTGTTTCCTAAACAATGTGTTGATAAATTATCAGGTGTTCGATTAAAGCTACAGGACTGATTTTTAATTCCTATTGAAATCATTGCACTGCTCCCAATTCTATCACTCGTGCACCTCACATGCCTTCCTCGTAATTAACATAAAGAAATTAATGTCTTACAACCTTCAATATTTGATGCCATATGAGTCCTGAGGGACATTTAAAGGGAGAAGAAATGTAAATAGGATGAAATTCTTAAGCAAGATTGCTGATATGACAGGACTAAAGAGCTTGGGAGTGTGTGAAAAGTGCCTCTTTTCTTCCCTTTAATAAGTCCATTACTTGCACTTGGGCATATTTTAAGGTCCTTTTCATGCTGAATCTAGAGTTGAGCATGCTTTGCATTTCAAGCTTTGTCTATGAATCAGTAAAAGCCAAAGTTATTTCTGCTTTAAAATAACAGGAGCCAGGAACAGCTAATCTCTTTTCATTCTGAGTTCCTTACATTATTTTACTGGACAAAGTTTGTGTTGGCTACAAAACAGGCCATTCACAACATCTATGAGAAGGAATTTAGGTAAGAATGAAGAGAGATTGTAGGATGCATAAAGACTCCCTCTCCTGAGGCCATTAAGAAATTCCAAATTGGCACTGTTTTGAATAGTGACATTGCATTAGCCTTGCTAATTTCAGTAATTCAAGCTGATAGCCTCTGTTTATCAATCTTCTGGAAGAAACCTTCCCATCACTGCAGGACCAATGTGCCTCTCCGCTAAGGTGAGATGATATCTTAAAACAGGCGATGGGGGGAAAGGTAGAAAGGGGATTTGAAGGTTGATGTCAGCCTGCGGCTGGACCTTTCTTTCAGTGAGGCACCTGGCAAGGGGAAGATGGCTTTACTTCTTCAAGACAGGCCTTTCTTTTTTCTTTCTTTAAGAGTCAGAATATGAGACAGGGAGGATTTGTCACACTCCCCTATCTCATTACATCTGACCTCCTTGATTATCTCTGTCTGGCTTTTCATTACGTTCAATAATTGGAACAGGCAAATAAATTCATCCAAGTTTTACAATTTTTATTTTTAACTGACAAATAATTGTAGATCTTTATGGAGTACAATGTGATGTTCGGATATACGTTCACAATGTGGGGTGATTAAATCAGAATTTGTTTGATACTGGGAATGCCTTTGCCCTTCAGTTCATAAAATGCGCAAACTGACAGTTCCTGGTGAAAACTCTAGGGGAAAGGGAACGGCTTTTTAAAAGAATGTCCATTTAAAAGACATTCTCCTAAATCTCTCTTGACTAACTGGCATCTCACATCATGCTGGAAAAATGTGCAGAGGGAAATCTTTAGAGCCTCACAAGCTGAGAAAGTAGAAAGACTGCTGAGTGTTTGAAAGGGTTTAGGGTTTCATTTGAAGAGCAGCTGCACCCCACTGCGCCTGCACTCAGATACACCGAACACTGGCTAGGCGGTCCCTTGGAAATCACTCTGAGTGCAGTGACAGTGGACCTTGGGTGAGAGGCCACAGCCAGCAATCCACGCCTTCCACACATCTGGCCCTGGGTTATTGACTTGGGTTTCCTGTCAGTCAGGGACTAAGTCCAAAGAACAAGATCCTTCCCTGTACACTTTGGCTCATCAAGTAGTAAAGAGGAGAGAGAGACAGACTGAGCAGACACATAAACACCAGGAGGGGAGGACAGTGGAGGGAGGGAGAAGGGGAATGGACGTACGATGCAGGGAAGGGGTGGGGGGTGAGGGTGATGTGAAAGCTGGAGAGATGTTCTTAGCTGTCAGAGCAGTGTTGCTCCAGACAGGTTCATGGTTTTCTCAAATAAAAAAATAACATCTGGGCGGCACCCATAGCTCAGTGAGTAGGGCACCGGCCACGTACACTGGGGCTGGCGGGTTCGAACCCGGCCCGGGCCTGGTAAACAACAAGGACAACTGCAACCAAAAAAATAGCCGGGCGTTGTGGCAGGTGCCTGCAGTCCCAGCTACTTGGAAGGCTGAGGCAAGAGAATCGCTTAAGCCCAAGAGTTGGAGGTCGCTGTGAGCCGTGACACCACGGCACTCTACCCCGGGTGACACAGTGAGACTCTGTCTGAAAACAAACAAAAAAAATAACATGCTTGTGGAACATGTGAAGGTTTACAAATAATATTTACATATGTCACTTGAGAAGCTGTACAAGTTTGATACGAAAGAATTAAATAGTCTCTGCTTCCAGGCACAGCAGAGAGGGTCTGTGGACCAGTCTTCCCCAAGTGTCCCTTCTCAGCACCCTGCATAGACTCTGCCCTTGCTCCAAAGCCCTGTGGCACTCTATCCACACCTCTCTCGCGGCACTCATCATGGCTACTTGGAGTACAGGGTTTGGTACTGACCTCTTTTTCCTCACAAGGTAGAGAGCTCCTTGAGTATTTTTCATCATCATAGCCACCAAAGCACTTGGCACAGATTCTAGCAAACAACAGCAAGGCCAATTGATGTTCATTGCTGTCCCTCCCAACACCCCTGCCCCGTGCCCATCTCCCTCTGGAGAGCTTTTTGAGGGCAGGCTCCATGGCTGTAGTCCCAGTGCCTGGTCTGCCTTGCTCTTTATACCTCAATAAACGTTCCTAGAACTCAGTAAATGTTTAATGAGTCAACTGATTCATTACATTGTACTCAACATACTTAACATAAACCCTTCTATTCACTGGGGGCTGCCAGGTTGACCAGTCATCCTCTTAAGGGGTTGTTCCTGATGGCACATTCATTTATTTATTTATTCCTTTATTTACTTTTATTTTGAGACTGAGACTCACTCTGTCTCCCTGGGTAGAGTGCCACAGTGTCATAGCTCACAGCAGCCTCAAACTCTTGGCCTTGAATGATCCTTTTGCCTCAGCCTCCCGAGGCACATTGGAAGGCACTGGCTAGTTTTCCTATTTTAGTAGAGATGGGGTCTTACTCTTGCTCAGGCTGGTCTGGAACTCCTGGGCTCAAGCTGTCCACCTGCCTCAGCCTCCCAGAGTGCTAGGAGTACAGGTGTGAGCCACACCACCCCCTCCCCAGTTACGATAACACATTTAAACCAAAATGTTTTACTAGGACTAAGATAATAGTAATAATCAGGATCCAGAATTCAATACATTTTCCATTTTATTTTCCTAAAAAAAGGTACTCTAAAACAGGAAATGGTATGGTTTAGAAGAGATTTTAGCAAAAGAATCTATAGAGAAAGGAGAAAAGTCTAAGGAAAGGAAGGCAGGTGAGAGAGACTGGTCTGTCCTCAGAGTCCTGCACCCTCTGTATGCTGCCTGCCTGGCTGCCTGGCTAGGGCATGAGAAAGGTGAAACCAGAAAAAAAAATCAAATTGAAAAAGGGGCCTCCTAAACTTGGTCTTAGGCTTAATACGAAGGAAAAAAGATTTGAGTATTACTTACCTTGTTGTTAGTCAAAAGGGGGCTTCAGATTTCTCCCTTGGGTGACCTAAGCTGTAATCTGTCTCTATAGCCCTCTGTTAATACTTCTTCCATTTGTGGGGAAATCATAGTGACTGGAAAGGCTCGACTTACTTCCTCTAATCTCTTGGCAAAGAAATTTAAAAGACAAGCAGAAATTGCTGTCTAACTGAATTCTGTCTGCATGGCATAGGGAGAACTGATGGGACAAATCAATTGAAAAAAACAATCTTTAGGGGATGCATCTTCAATCATGGTAATCCCCTTCAGTAAATTGCTTTCTCTGGTGACACTGCATACCTGATTACACTTCACTCATTTTGATTTTCCTCTTACATTGTTGCTTGCCACTTACGCAGTTGTGGATTTGTGGGCTGAACAATGGACTTACTACTGCCATTAGAAACTCTTGGTCAAGTGGATCTCAGGACCAAAATGTCACCACTTTTGGAAGTGAATCAAAGGTCACTGGACAATTCTATTTCTTTTAACACTTCCTCAAAAGACCTATTTTCTGCCTTCTTAAATCATTTGGGTTCTTTCCTCTGAAAAGTACTCTCAACACATGAAAATTGTAAAAATAAAAATGAAATATTTTTAATGGATTTGACCAAGGACTAGGATTTGACCTGCAATCCAATTGTGTAGCCTAGAGACATGCTGGTTTTCTTGATGAAAACCCTCTATTGCCAAATCATATTTAGTGATGAGTCACTGTGACTCCCAGGTCGCCTACAATAGGTCCTCATCCAGATTTGTCATACATTGAAAAAGCATGGTTTGTTTCTAATGGATATTTGCTTTCTTTTAAAAAGCAGCTGTTGCATTATGGTAATAGCATTTAAGATGATTTTACCCCTGCAAAGTTCTTAACAGCATCGTGATATTGCCTTGGTATCCTCCTCTGTGTCATCTTTTAAGAAAAAAATGATTAATCTCTCTTCTCTCAAAACTTTTTCCCCAGTCTGTCAAACCTTCTGTCCTGCAACTTGCCCCCAATAACAGCCTCCATTCATACATGCCAGGGTTATTTTAGAAATGTAACCTGTGTGGACATATTCATGTATCCAAATGTGGACGTTCAAGGATGGTCACTGCAGCATCGTCTATACAGGGAGACATTATTATAGAAACAACCTAAATGCCCATCAGCAGAGAAATGGTCAATCACCATATATTCATAGTATGAAATTTTCCTAGTGATGATTAAAAAGAATGGGGTAGTTCTGCATGTATTAACATGCAAAAGAGTCCCAAGACATTATAGTCTGAGCCCATATATGCAGCATACAAAATAGGTTTACCAGTAATTACCCCTGGAGAGTTTGGGGAGGGGGAGGTGAAGGGGGGCTTTTTTTGTTGCTTAGGTATTGTTTGAATCTTTAGCTTCGAGATTGTATTCACATGTTGGAGGGAGTTTACAAACTAACAAAATAAAAGGCCTCTATCCAGAGTACACAGGATGGTTCAGAGGGGGCTGTACAGTCATCCAGGTGAGACATTATGAGAACATAGTCTAAGATGTAGCAAACAATGGCAATGGAAAGGAGAAAGATTCACAAGATATTAAGGAAACAATTTATAGCATGTGGTGATTAGTTAGAACTGGAGAATGAAAAAGGAGGCGGAATCTAGGGTGACTGGCAGGTTTCTGGGTTAGGCAACCTGATGGCGAGTAGAGGCATTTACTGAAATGGGGGGACACAGGAAGGGACAGTTAAGGGAAATGCTGCATTCAGTTAATGGCGTGTTGAGTCAGAAATGCCTAAAGCAATTCCAGGTAGAAGTGGCACACGGGCAGTTAGATCTCCCAGAAGACATCTGAGCTAGAGATAGATCTAGGACTCCTCACTGACAGATAAAGCCAGGGGCACAGATGAGAACGTTCGGGAAGTCTTGAAAAGTGAAATGGGTTGGAAGGCCAAGGAAGAGATGAGAAAAACACTCATCTTTAAGAAACCAACAGAAGCAAAAGAGTTTCCAAAGGAAACTGAGAATGATCAGAGGGGTAGGAGGAGGCCCTAGAAGGAAGTGGTGGAAGGGGAACACCAATTTCAAGGCAGAAGTGGCCAGCTGGGGTACAGTGCTAGGCTCAACTACTCCAGAGGCTGAGGCAAGAGAATTGCTTGAACTCAGGAGTTCAAGGCTGCTGCATGCCCTTGATCACACCTATGAATAGCCACTGCATTCCAAGCCTAGGAATCTCCTGGGAAACACAAGGAGACTACAAATCTAAAAAAAAACACACAAAAAGACAAGGCATGGTCAACAGTATTGCAAGCTGCAGATAGCTTGGGTTGAAAAGCTAAAAAGAATCCATTATTTACTCCAAGTAAAGAGAAAATTCACCAGCAGGGAGGTGAAATTTACTTCCCTTCACTTGGGAAGTTATAGGAATTTACTATAAACTACCATGAGGGATCTTATCGGACTGGTGAAAATGATCTAAAATCAGATTATGGTAATAGTTGTTCACCTCAGTAAATTAACTAGAAATCATTAAATTTGACATTGGAAATTTATTTGAAATGGGTGAATTTTATGGTATGTAAAGTATACCTTAATAAAGTTGTTAAAATAGAAACAGAAAAGAAAAGAATCCATTGAAATTTAGTGTAGGGCAAGGTTGATCCCAAGAGAAACTTTCCAGGCTAATCTCCTCTTCTTAATTGGTTTGATAAAAGCCCCATGAAATAAAATGACAGGAAGAATATGAGATAATTGATGCCACACCTCTTATTCCCTCACCTTGTAATATCAATAATTAGCTGGTGTGTTTGATTTCCTTTTCACAAAGCCACGAATATTGCCACCCTGTGCCCTGTCCTCCTTCAGATGATTGCAGATAACTTGCTGTACTTATTTCTTTTGATTGTAATTATTTTTAGCATATATTTCCAGAAGTAGTTAGGGGGCCGGGCTATCAAACCCTGGTTTTCAATCTGTTCGTGTTGTTGTTGATTGCCTTTTAATGTGTTTAACGTAAGTTTTTTATTGGCCCTGCAATAAGTGAGATTTCGTGCGGAAATCTCATCATTCGTTTTCTGATGCTTCTGTGATGCTTCGAGCACGAAGCCTTGTCCCTCTTGGCCATTTTCCTTCTTAATTCGACTTGGCCAATCACAGGATGTATTTGTCTTGGTTAATGGGCACATTTGAAGTATTCTGTAGTTAGGTAAAAACAAACTGGAAAACTTCTGCCCCTTCTTAGTTGTAAGGAACCAGGGCTGCCAATGGCCTTAATTAAAGTGTTCATTTCTTGCCAACCGCATCTTCTTTTTATTTTGGTTCAATATCTTCCTGCTGCTTATTATGCTCCTCCTTAGTGATCTGGCTGCCACTCTTTGTAGTAGAATTTTCCTTCTTCTCTTTCACATCTTTATAGCTGTGAGTTTGGACCACTTGGCATCTTCTTACCTTTCCTGGCCTCCTTTTGCACTTGCCTGCTTTGTTCTAATGCCCACAGAGCTATTTGTATGAGGATCATCCAGCCTTTTCTCCTCAGTTGCCTTCCTGTTGGGTCCTTCCAGCTTATGTCCTAATCAGGTTCCCAGATTGAATTTTCTCCATCAGATGCTTCTTCTTGTCTTCCTCTGGATGCTGGGTGATGCCACTGTATGATGGCACTGAACAAGATGTCCACTACCTGTGAATCACTACTGTTTCCTGTTGGGAGGGGGATAAATCAAGTAAATAATTCCTGAGTTGGTTGCTCATCTTCTACACAGGTAGCGTCATCATGTGACTGTCCCATACCACCTGGGCATGCCTCATATTGCCTGATAAATATTAACACTCTTTCTCAGACTTAACCCCTAGTTTAATAAGCCAGGCACGTTATGTGTTTCTTTTTCCCTACCCTAGGCAGGTCAGTAGTTATTCCCCTAAAATTGTGTGTTGGTTGAGAACTCCTTAGCAGACTCAAAGCCCTCCTCCCCAGGCTAGTCATGGTCTTCAAAAGAAAGATACTGATCCCTTTCTTGGAGGGAGGGTCCACAGCAGTCTCTTGAGATTGCTCTTCCGGCAATGTCTGTGTTAAAGGGAGGAATGCAAAGGTCACTTTAACCTTTATGCTCTCACCCTTCATCCCTGTCATGAGACCTCTCAAGACCTGAATGAAATTCTAGAATCTCAGGGCTGGCAGGGTCATCAGAAGCTATTTACCTTCACCCGCCTCGTTCCGTGATTGAATCCCTTCACCAGCACCTCTACCACATAGCTCTGCCAGCTCTCATGGACCACCAGAGGCAGAGTTCCCTGCCTAGGAACAGCCTAGACAGTTCTCAGATTGCACTCATTATTAGAAAATCTTTGTTTCTTTAACTCTAGATTGTTTTCCCCTTGAAAGATGGACAAGACCAGAAAACAGCAGTAACTAAAATGGCCTAATTAGGCCGAGCACGGTGGCTCCTGCCTGTAATCCTAGCTCTCCGGGAGGCTGAGGAGGGTAGATAACTTGAGCTCACAAGTTCAAGACCAACCTGAGCAAAAGCAGACCCTGTCTTTACTAAAAACAGAAAAGGATTTCTGCTAATGGGGAAGAGGATTGCTTATGCCCAAGAGTTTGAGGTTGCTGTGAGCTATGATGCCATGGCACTCTACCCAGGGCGACAGCTTGAGACTCTGTCTCAAAATAAATAAATAAAAATAAAAGAAAATGGCCTAGCTACAGTGCAGCAGGACAATCTAAGATGGAGAAAGAGTAGAGAATAACCAAGAGAGGATGGGCAGTATCAGGGAAATGGAGCTGGAGGGCACAGGAGGGAAACTGAGGTGAGAAGCAGAAACGGTACTGAGAGGGGGACAGTAAAGGAATGGAAACACTGGTGGGAGATTAGGGAAGAAGATACTGGAGCTTTTACTAAAAGGAATGGACCCCAGGTCAAACGTTTAAAATCAAAGTAGAAAAGAACAGAAATGTAGCTTTAAGATTCCAAACCCATCGGAAGATTCCAAGGTTGCCCTTTGCCTAGGGCTGTGGAGACAGGAGAGAATGTTTAGTAGAGCAACGACTAGACAGATGAGAAGAGAATAATTGGACACAGGAAATTAGTTTAAGGAGCTATGGAAAGAGAAAAAGAAGTGAATAGAGAAATGGAAAAGGAGGGGGAACGAAAACACAGAACTTTTAGGTTAAGGAATTGCATTTATTCTTGTGCCAGCACGTAATTGTATTTTCCTGGCAGCCATCCCACAGACCTCTGCACGGGGAATGGGAGAGCCGTTATGTGTTACTGCGGGGATTGAAGTCTCGCTGCTTTGTACTATTACAGCCAAGCGAGAGACTTCATTAACAAGGCTGTGTTTTGATGTCATTGAGACAGGCACTGAAACTTCAATCACCAGCAGGCCCTGCACTTGGGAATCAGTGGCAATGGGAGGCGCAGGGTGTGGCTTGGGGGAAGGGGAGGAGGTAGATTGTGAGGCAGAAACAAAGGTCAAAGGTATGGGAACACAATCACGAAAGCGCCAAGTGAAAAATGAATGGAACCTGCTCTCCAGAAAACCTGTTTCCTGACCAGCATGGCACACAGAATGCCAGCATGTGTCAGCTGCTCACATAGCACGGCATCGAGTTCCAGACAGCAAAAGGGAATAAGAACATAATCTTTGCAGATTCCATCCACACTGCGTGCAGTAAACTGATGCTGTGGGTGACGGGAACCGCTAGTGCTTAGAAGTCCCTTGGAATCTAGAGGTCAAGGATTGAGCACTGCCATTTGCTTCCTGAGCTGCCTGCCACTGGCCCTGTCTTTGTTTTGACTTCATCATGGATCGGTGGTGGCTCCTTCCTTTGAAAGAAATCATCATTTAGTCCCGGCACAGTGGCTCACACCTGTAATCCTAGCACTCTGGGACACCAAGGCAGGTGGATCTCCTGGGCTCAGGAGTTAAGAGAACAGCATGAACAAGAGTGAGGTCCTGTCTCTACTAAAAATAGAGAAAACTAGCTGGGTGTGGTGGGCTGGTGCCTGTAGTCGCAGCTACTCAGGGGGCTGAGGCAAGAAGATCGCTTGATCCCACGAGACTGAAGTTGCTGTGAGCTATGACCCAATGACACTCTAACCTGGGACAACAGAGTAAAACTCTCTCTGAAAAAAAAAATCATCATTTAGTGGCAAAAGGAAGGGTGGCAAGGGGGCCTTGTAAGGCAGTAGCCCTCTACCTGCACACTTTCAGCCATTTGTGCAGCCATTGAGTCATACATTCGTTTAGTCAGTCAACAGGCATATTTTTAGGTGTCTGTGTTAAGTGTAAGCCAAGATCTGTGTGGAAGCTACAGAGAGGAATAATTTGTTACCTAAATGGGGCTCAGTCTAGTTGAGAGGAACTACTGTGAAGCCAATGGACATGAGTGCTATAACAGAAGTCCAATCCAATTAGTAGTTGGCGAGACAAGTGATTAATTTGGACTGAGGTAAGAAGAAAAGGCTTCCTGGAAGAGGGATCATGTAAGTTGAGGCTTAAAACATACAGTCGTGGTGGGAGGAGACATCATCTTCCGCTAAGGGAGTAGAATGAAGAAAGACATAGGAACTTCAACATACTTGGCATTTTCAGCAGATGAATGGAATGGTATGACTACAGTCTGTGGTGCTTGGAGAAATATATGGGCAGTTGAAACTGGAAAACAAGAAAAGATGAGATGGAGAAGCTCTGGGATGCCATGCTAAGGAATTAGGACTCTATCCAACATGCAGAGGGAGCCATCAAAGGATTTTGAGGAAGAGAGAAATATGCCTCCACTGTGTTTTAGGAAAAGAGTTTTGTCTTGTTTCAGCTGTCACAGAACAGAACTTTCCTTCTTGGACAGCAGTAGAGCAGTGGAAAGGAACAGGGATCTTCTGTGGTGGAGGCACTGAGGACTGTGGAGGCGGGAGGAAGCCAAAGGAAAGAGGAGAAGTGG
The DNA here is from genome assembly GCA_963575145.1 of Galago senegalensis. Taxonomy (NCBI): domain Eukaryota; kingdom Metazoa; phylum Chordata; class Mammalia; order Primates; family Galagidae; genus Galago; species Galago senegalensis. Next base: position 23,062 of record CAUYTI010147672.1, read on the forward strand.
TCGGACACAGTGGCTCACACCTATAATCCTAGCACTCTGAGAAGCCGAGGAGGAAGGACTGCTTGTGCTCAGGAGTTCAAGACCAGCCTCAGCATGAGCGAAAACCCATCGCTTCTAAAAATACAAAAACTAGCTGGATGTGGTGGCGGGAGCCTGTAGTCCCAACTACTCAGGAGGCTGAGACAAGAGGATGACTTGAGGCTTGGCGCCTGTGGCTCAAGCGGCTAAGACGCCAGCCACATACACCTAAGGTGGCAGGTTCAAGCCCGGACCTGCCAAACAACAATAATGGCTGCAACCAAAAAAAAAAAAAATAGCCAGGCGTTGTGGCAGGCGCCTGTGGTCCCAGCTACTTGGGAGGCAGAGGCAGGAGACTTGCTTGAGCCCATGAGTTGGAGGTTGCTGTGAGCAGTGAAGCCATGGCACTCTACCCAGGGTGACAGCTTGAGGCTCTGTCTCAAAAAAAAAAAAAAGAGGATGACTTGAGCCCAAGAGTTTGAGGTTGCTGAGTTTGATGTTGTGAAGTGGTCACTCCGTCTCAAAAAAAAAAAAAAAAAGAAAGAAAGGAGAAATGGCCAGCATCCAAAGAGAGAAGATGGCACCTGTGTGGAGGTGAGAAGGGACACTCACTGACTGTCCCCATCCAAAGGTGGGAGGCAGGAGGGTGGAGCCAGGATGACAACATGGGCTTCCAAGTGAATTGAAGGGAAATAATCTCAATGCCCAAATCCTCTTGATGAGGAGGGAGAGATTTCACAGTTGGAGAATGTTTAAGGAGCACATTCAGATGGAACAACTTAGGCTTTTCATCTTTCATTTCTGAGGACACCTGCCTGCTGTTGATTGCTAGCCTGAGATGTTCTCTTATGCAGTCTGACTGTTTTCAGGCCCTAGAGCCAGTTCAACCCCTTGGCTATTGTTGTACTCATAATATTCCTTGCTGTTGGGCATTGCCAGGACATTGCAATCATTTTAGTCTCAGGTACTTTTTTTTTTATAAGATTCACCATGGCTGATAAAAAAAAATGGAAGGTTACCAGATTTGGAGGTTCCCAGCATGTTTATCTAAAGCCATGACATACTCAATGAAGCCCTGATGGCTCCAAGGGAGTTCAAAGCAATTCCCTCATTCCCCCAACCCCTCACCAGCAAATGGATTTGGCTACAATAAGTGATATTTTGTGTTCTCCTTCAAAGCCCAATGAAGCATACCTCTGTAGCTGTGTCATGCCTGAAATTTGTGTTATAAACAGAGGTCTGTGAATCTAAATCATTAAATAATTTTCGAAAAAGGTTACGAGGACAGAGTGTATTCTTTCATCTATTGTTTTTTAAACACAGTTTCAGCTTAGCATCATTTGTTTGAGTTACAAAAGCAAATGTCAGTTTCCTGAGGTTGTATTAAAATTTCTCTTAAAAAGCTTAGCCTCAGGTTAAAATCCTTAAAGATAATTGCCCTTTTCCCCCTTCTCAATTAAGGACCCATCTCTGCTATTCCAGGGCAGTACTTAAATATCCATTCATTTTAACTCTTTTGGACAGTTCGACTTGACTTTCAAAGTACTGAAAGAGTGGCTCAGCGCCAGTGGCTCAAGCGGCAAAGGCGCCAGCCACATACATCTAAGGTGGCGGGTTCGAATCCCCAGCCCGGGCCCGCCAAACAACAATGATGGCTGCAACCAAAAAATGGCCAGGCATTGTGGCGGGCGCCTGTAGTCCCAGCTACTTGGGAGGCAGAAGCAAGAGACTCGCTTGAGCCCAGGAGTTGGAGGTTGCTGTGAGCGTGATGCCATGGCACTCTACTCAGGGGGATGTCTTGAGGCTCCGTCTCAAAAAAAAAAAAAAGTACTGGAAGAGTACCAGCTGGGGGGGATACTTTGGTATCAGTTACATTTGCATACAGACCTCCCACACACAAGCTTAGACACCAGAGTAGCAGTGCTTAGTGCCCTTAGGGACTGAGGAGTCTGTGTGTCCCAGATGCTGTTATGTGTTGGTTTCTAGACTTTGTTATCATCTCCCTAAAAAGTTCTGTAACCTTTAAACAAGAATTTGCCCTCCCTCCTACCCACGCCCCTGGCAATCACTAACCTTTCTTTCTCTGCTGATTTATCTGTGCTGGACATTTCATATAAATGGAATCATGATCATGTAGTATGTGATATTTCGTGACTTACTTCTTTCTCTTAGCATGTCTTTGAGGTTCATCCATGTTTCCTTTTTGGCTGAATTATATTCCACTGAATGGATATACCACATTTGTTATTCATTCATCTGTTGATAGACACTTGGCTTATTTCCACCTTTCGGCTACTGTGAATAACAATGAAGTAAACATTGACATACTAGCACCTGTTTCTGTGTCTACTACAGGTTGTTAATGCATCAAAGATAACAAGAATTAGCATCTGCAAACAGCCATCTTGAATCAGAAATCTAGAGGCACCTTCCAGTGCAACTTGGTTGTACAGACTGGTTGGTTGTAGTGACACTAATAGCACAGCCATGTACCAAAGACACAGTCAGGGTGACAATGCTTCATTTCACTCATTTGCAAACTTCTCAGTGAAACCCTACCAGCTCCCATGCTCCCACTCTCTCCTCACTATTGTTTTGTTTTGTTTTTAAAGAGATACAGTCTTGCTGTGTCAGCCAGGCAGGAGTACAGTGGCTATCCACAGACATGATTATAGCGTACTGCAGTCATGAACTCCTGGCCTCGAGGGATCGGCCTCCCTCAGCCTCCCAAGTAGCTGGGACTATAGCCATGAACCACCACAATATCGGGCTAAATCTGTTTTTTATGCAACCATCCTACTGAAACTTCTTTCAAAAATCACCCATAACCTTCCAGCTGACATCTTCAGCAGCTTCTATTCAGTCCTTACTTTTCTTGACCCTTCAAAACATTGGGCCACATTAACTCACCCTTCTCCAAAATGCTCACTGGCTCTTCCTGAGTAGCATCTGTCCCCTGCTCCCCTTCCTTTGCTGACTCCCAGGCCCACCACTTCCCATGACAATGAGATAACCTCTATTGTGAGAAGTAAAGGCATGAATGAGCTGTGATTTCTCTGGAGCTGTTAGGCAGCCTCAGGTGACAAGGATCTGTGGACATGAGAGTCATTGTGGTGACACTCCTTTGGAAGGTGGTGAGAAAGCTGTGGCCGGCAGAGGCGGGTAGGCACCCACGCTACCCACTCATAGTGTCAGAGATGGACTTAATTCTGTTTCTGGGAATATGACTTGACTCACAGCACACCTAAGTTGCTATGCTAGTGGCCCATATTATATAAGTGATCTTTTTAAAACTTTTCTTTTAGCGGCTAAACACAATAATGAACCGTAGTTAGTGGTTGAAACCCCTGGAAACGAAGCCCTTTGAGCCCTAGTTGAAGGCAATCACTGTGGTATTTCCCCTTTGACAAGGAAGTTGCCATAGAAAAGACTACATTAACTCACTCCTCAGGAATTTATGAGTCAGAATGTCCAGCATGGTAGTTGACAAAACCCAGGTGACCCAAGACAGCTAACAGTGATTTTATGACCTTTCCACCTAAGTCTCGAGAGAAGAGTGAGATGAATCACTGCTCCTGAGGATCCTGGGACATAACCTGCTAAACGGGAAATGTTTTCTGATGAGCTCGCAACCAGGACCTGTCTACTCTATCATCAGCTTCATAGGTCTTAGTAGCGAATAGTGCGCTTTTCTGCTAACTGCCTAGGAGGAAGTGTGCCCTGGCTTCGGGTACCCACAGCCCACGACAGCGTAACCTGAAGATACGCATACCCCAGATTGAGCAACAGAGGCCTATAATAAGAGAGACCATGCCCCAGCTAGCGGGAAAAAGCTGCTGTATCCTCCCAGCATCTCAATACCCGAACCCTTTTCCAAGAGAGGCCATTGGCTTATCCCCAGGTTTTATAGTCATTTAGTAGGAAAACTTGGCAGTTCATTTGTTTGTCAAAAAGGCACATTGTGAAAGGAGCCCCATTAGACTCATTAAAAACTAGAGGCCTCAGTGTGCCTGTTTCTCCTCACCGGATCTATGGGGGAGAAAATCTAGACTCCCAGAGACCCCAGGGTCAACTGTGGTCACTTTCTTCTGCTTTTGAGTCCAAGCAGTCATTTCACACCTGAAAGTTCACAAACAGGGTTGGGGGGGTGTCTGTTGATATGGCAGGAAGAAGGGTTGCCCGTGGAAACCAAGGTCTGCTTGGGATTCAGAAAGGAATGACAGAGCCCAAGGGCTTCTTCAGGAATGGGCAGCAGAGTGACCAGTGTCACCATGAATGTGATTTCTCCTGAGATTTCTCCTAACTGCAGCCTCTGGGATCTGCTAAGTAACATCCTGGGGTTTCATGTATTCATTTCTTGGGGGCCAACTCTATGCAGCAAACGCAAAGCACAGGGATGGCAGTGTCGCTCTGTTGCTATATCAGGGCTAGATTGAAGCCGTCTGCTGGTATAAGCCTGGCAAGGAAGAAACCCCCATGCTTGGCTCAGCAGCAGAATGCTCTCCCCTGACATTTTCATACCACTTCTTTTGGGCTGCCCTGCAAAGCCTTCTCGGTGTGGGTAAAGCTCCTATAGAAATGCATTGTCCTCCTTGAAGCCTGCGTGCTCAGAGAGTGAGCATTTGCTTCCTATTATATGTTTGAGACCCCAGTGGCTTTGTAAAGGCCCAAGGCTTGTCTCACTGGCTCACAGGTCCTCCTTGGCTGTCTGTGTATGCTTTCTTGATGCACCCCAGGTCCAGAAACTTCTCCCCTAAAGCTGTGTGTATACTGGCTTTAATGGACTTTATTATGCCAGACTTTAAAAACAAAACAAAAACAGTCCAGCATGAATTTATTTATTGCCAGTGTCTCTCATCCAAGATTAGAACAGCTCAAGAAAAAAGAGAACTGGGAATTTGGTAGCAGACAAACATCACCATAGAAACATCCCACGAGAAGCAGCTGATTGCCCCTGATTGCTTATGGAGGCTCTGGCAGGGGCAGCCACCTTGGCCTTTTAGGTGGAGGACTGATTACAGCCTGGAGGAGATTGTGCCTCTCAGTTGGCCCTTAGACCCTTAAAATCAGAGAGAACTAAAACTAGAAGGAAACTTGAAGGTCGTTCAACACCCTGAGTTAGCACAGAAGACAACTTAGAGGGAGGGCAGGGCGCAGCGGCTCGCGCCTCTAATCACAGCACTCTGGGAGGCTGAGGCAGGTGGCTCGCCTAAGCTCAGGCATTCAAGATCAGCCTGAGCCAGAGTGAGACCTCGTCTCTAAAAATAGCGGGGCATTGGGGCGGGCGCCTGTGGTCCCAGCTACTCAGGAGGCTGAGGCAAGAGAATCTCTTGAGCCCAAGAGTTTGAGGTTGCTGTGAGCTATGACGCCATAGTACTCTACCCAGGGCAACAGAGTGAGACTCTGTCTCAAAAAAAAAAAAAAAAAGAAAGAAAGAAAAAGAAGGCAACTGAGGCCCACAGAAGAAGAAAATGACTTGTCAAAGATGAAATAGTCGGTGGCTGACCCAGGGCTCCAGACTGCCAGAAGTGCACAGCCTCCTTAGAGACTCCCCATTTAGTCCTTTGTCCCATGCAGAAAAACTTTCCAACACACAAAAAAGTGCAGACCTTAATGACTATTTATTTTAAATGGACTATCTAAACTGCAACACAAAGAACATGAAGGCAAAATGTGAGTCGGGGCTGAGTGTGTAATTAGCACAGATTGTTAGGTCTACCCTCTGGGCATAGCTAAAGTGATTACAAATAGAAACAGATTTTTTGATTTAGCGTGGAAAAACTCCTTGCTGGCTCAGAAGGGTCTTACTGATGATCAGCTTCAAGATAGAAACAATTTAGGTACATTTTACAATATGCCCCTAATACAATAAAAATACATTCTGAAAAATCAGATAACCGTAAAGATAGAATGAATGAACGGGGAATGGTTTATGGTGATTCCCATAATATATCCTGTTTGTAACTAACTGAGAAGTTCTTGGTTTGATATAGATTTAGCTTCTATGTAGGTTTTCAAATAATTAAAACTTATGATACTGGCTGATCCTCAGATGCTATTCCCACCAGCTTCTTGGGGGTTTTTTGGTTTTTTTCTTTTTCTTGTCTAAGACAAGATGTCTGACAAGTCTCTCCCACTTAGGACTGTCCTCCACACTGTTAACCGTGATCATTCTCAAAACACAGTGTGTGGTTTGCTTAATTAAAAACCTTCAGTGGCTCCCTATTACCCACTGAATAGTTTCAGAATTTCTAATCCACCATGATTTGGTCCTTACTTGTCCTTCCTGCCTTACCCTTTGTCCCCCACCACCTACCACCAACCCACTACTCCCCGCCTCCTCACACACCACAGCAATGTGCCCTCTGTGGCTCCTTCCACCGTGGAAGCTACTTGTTACTGCTGAATATGCCCTGTCTTCATTCTCTGATCCTGTTGATTTTGCTCAAGCTGAACCCTCTGCCTGGAATAACCGTTTTATTCATCCCCGCCACAGTTCTACCCACTTTTCATGGCATAGGTTATATCCCAGTTGTTCTGAGGCGTCTTCCCAGATCCTTCTATTTGGAAATTTTTCTCTTTCCCTTCTGCCCCCACAGTGTTTTGCTTATGCCTTTTTCTGAACCCTTTCTTTTTTCTGCCAAGTAACTAGCTGGATTATTTCTTGATCTGTTTCCCTTGCCAGAGTGTGGGATTCCTGAAGGCAGACACTAAGTCTTTCTCCCATCATCTAGCTCAATGCTTGACTAGCTACATCATAAACTAGTTTGGTTTGTTATATTAAATTGGATTAGATTTCCCTGTCCAGAGATACCCATACTTATCTTTGACCACAATCCTGTTTCCTCTGTCTCCCCTAATGCTTCCCTGTTGAACTAAGCTGTCTCCTTTATCTCTAATCTTTATGATGGTGGCCCAGGCCCACAGTGTATGTAGCTTTGCTGTGATTCTTGTCCATATCAGCCACAGAACCTGCCTATGGGATTGGGTGATAAATTTTTGTTGCTACCGAATGAAAAGCCTCAGGAAACACAAGGAGGTATTATTCTGAATATTCCTGAGGGCCCTTTGCAGGTAAAAGATTTGGCCTAGCTTTGTACCTGGAGTGTCTAATGGCCCTGGACATCATTGTTGATTTCTTCAGAGAAATAGAACTAATATGTTAACTCCCACTCCAAGTCCCCAAACCTAGAGCTCTTTTCAGTATTTCACAAACCTTAACAAGGCTATTTAATCAAGCATGTGGTTGATTTTTCATGGAAACATTGACTTTTCTCATGTATTTTTGGCAGTATACAGTTCACAAGTGAAGGGTTTCCCCCCCCCCCAAGAAGGAATCTCAAGCAGTCTATTTAGTATACAGAGTTTTTCAAGAGGCAGTAGAGCTTTCTATGAGGTTTAGGCTCAGATCTGGATTCTAATAGCACGTCTACCATTTCCCAGCTGCATAAACATGGGAGCTTGAGCTTCCTCACTAGTAAGATGGGAATTATTATACCTACCTGGTAACATTGTAGAGATGCTCACATTAAGTGAGATAATGTATATAATAGTAATGAGAACTTGCAAAATAAAACTTTTAAAATCAAAAAAAATAAATAGGTTAGCACAGTGCCCAGCCGATAATAAGGACTCAATAATTGGAAGTCATTGCTATAATTTCAAAACAGAAGGCCCAAGAGATAGAAATAACAAAAGAGGTCTTTGATGGCAAAGAAAAGATCAGAAGCTACAGGTTTTAACAAAACTGCTGGGTTTACCAGAACTACTGCAAGTAAACCAAACTCCCTCAAGTTAGCAGATTATTTGAAGAGCAAAATAGTGTAGGAGCTCAGTGGTGACATTAATAGATGTTGTTTCATCTCGACGTTGGGCAAGGGGCATTATCCAGAAAAGGAATCTGAAAGTGATGTGTAGAGTGGAGTGTTCTCATTCAGGTCAACCCTAAAAATACTCCTCTTCATTTAAGTTGAGAAGTTGCCATGAGACTCCAGGCTGGGCTTTCAACAGATCGAGCCATATGCGCTCTCCACTTCGGTGAAATCTGATCATGACCTAAGCCTGTGCTATCCTTGCCGACTGACAGCTGACCTCGGCCTTCTCTGTGGGCCCTACATAGTTTACCTTTCAGAGAAAGAGGTCTGATTTCCAAGTAGAGCATTGCTCTTTGTTCTTTTTCTCTTTTTAGTTGGTTTGCATGTATTTATTTTGGAAGTGTGGGAACCTAAATTACAGACTGTTCGGTGGCTTTTCCCTAGGTTCCCTGGAAATTTTGATTTGAATTATTATCGGCAGTCAGGAAGAAAAACTTCTCAGCTTTTAGAAGATTAAAATGTAATCGGCTCCATATATCTTAGAAGTTAGGATATCATTTCTTTGTACAGCAATGAAAAATATCAATAGTTAATGCCAAAGTAGAGAAAATATTTGTATAGAATATTATAGGTACAATAGTTGAGAAATACATGTTCTTCAGATTAATGGGGAACATATCAACACCCCCAAGATGAAAAGGCAAAAGTTATAAACTGTTATGCATTGAGAAATATAATTAGTAAACTAAAGTAGAAAAAGCTGATCTATACTAATAATCAAATCTGTGCAAATTAAAGAAACCTTGAGATATCATTTTATATTAACTAAAATGTATGTGTTTTATGGGGGTGCAGTAAAATTGGTTCCCTCATCATTCAGTGACATTATAAATCGCAATAGACCTTTTGGAACGTGTGAAATCAGATTTCCTGGCTTTGATCGCTTTGACCTTGCTGCCTGCCCTAACCAGTGCCAGCCTCGAAGCAGCCCTGGTCCTGAGCCCTGCTCTGTGCTAGACAAGCTGAGTCTGCACAACTTTCTTCCTGTGACTTAGTGAGTGTTTCATCCCCTGTAAGAGGAGCTCTTCCTTCCTCTTCCTTCCTTCCCACTGTAGAATCCCAGTCATTTCCTCTGTGCCTGTGGCTATGCAGCTCCCTGTACCAAAGCGATCTTTCCGGTTGCCTTGGCCACAAGACAGTTGGCTGGGGAGGTGTCTCACATCACATCGCCCTCACAAGATATTGAAATAGCAACATTGGCAATGGAGTCTAGCAAAGCCAAGGGAGTAGGTTTGAAGGTTTAATCTCTGTATCTAGGAAAGCAAGTCTGAAAGAGCCGAGCCCTGGGGCAAGGCCAGCCATCTTGAATGTTCTGACAAACCACTATCTAGTTAGATTTGCCTTCTGGGAAACTTGTGCGCTAGGTCAAGCCAAATACCCAAATTTCTGTGCAGAATCATGGTCGTGTGCCATGAACAGAAGGCAATCAAAGAATGAAAGATTCTTCCCCATTAGCTTCTCCAGAGCCCTAATTCACCTGGTATCAGTTTAAATCCTGTGCTTTAGGTCAATTTTGCTTTGGGAGGAGGAAGATTTTTAGAGGAGAATAGAATGACCCAATAGATGAAGGAATTATTTGGGGTGAATCAAATAACTTTCAACAGCAAACTACTTTATCTTCAACCCTAATAAAGCAAAGTTCCTAGGACAAGGAAATCCGCTTGAGGTGCAGGACCCAAGAAAAGTACTCTGGGAACACACAGACCCCCCAGCCCACATACACACAGGACACGTGCATCGTCACCCATACAGCACTGTACATTTTGATAGTAGTGAGATCTGGTGACAGTGCCCTTCAAGCACAGCCTAGCCTGAGAGGAGACACTGCAAAGGGCCAAAGATACCATATCGTAGGTATGCTGGAGCCAAAGGGGAACGGGGTGCAGCCTGTACCCTCTCCCTTGCTGTGACCTCTGCAGGGAGCACTTCCCACTGCTTCCTTCCACTGCACGTACCCTTCTCCTTCCCAGCTCCTGGTAGCCTTTTTATCTGAAAAAGGAAGGAATCCAAGCTGGGGTTTCCTAGCAGTCCAGACAAGTGGTTGAGCTGCGAATACGTCTACCCCAGTGGTTCTCAACCTTCCTAATGCCACAACCCATTAATACAGTTCCTGTGGGTCGTGACCCACAGGTTGAGAACCACTGATCTACTGGATACTGCTGGGGATCCAGAGATCTGCACTTAAAACCCGTCTCTCTCTCTCTCTTTTTGCAGAACTGGCTTACGACCTGGACGTGGATGATGCTCCTGGAAGCAAGCAACATGTGAACCCGAGCGACAATGAGATCGTCGCCTCTCCTAACCTCGGGAATGCTCCTTCCCCCCTGAAGCTCCTGATCAGCGTGGGTGTCTGCGTGCTGTGCTTTTTCTTTCTGGTGCACTGACTTCCCAGTGCCCGCACGCGTGCTGTCCTCAGCACCCGGTGGTCTTCCTCGATAAAGGGAACCACTTTCCTATTTTTTTCCTATTTTTTTATCTTATATACCTCCTTCAGCCATTAAGTAGAAGACTAACTATGTGTTATGTTTTCGAAAATTAAATGGTATCTTTAAGAGAAAAGTAAATTTTAGTGGTAGTATAGATTGTCCTTTTGCAAAAAAAAAAAAAAATCAAGTTGTGCCAAATTATTTTCCTATGTTTGGCTGCTAGAACATGGTTACCATGTTGTCTCTCTCTCTTGCTCTCTCTTTCTCTTTCTCTGTCTCTATCTTTCTGCATGGATTTCTTTGAAAAAAAA
>CAUYTI010147678.1:0-15609 GCA_963575145.1 Galago senegalensis
GCGCCTATAGCTCAACCGGCTAAGGCGCCAGCCACGTACACCTAAGGTGGCGGGTTCGAATCCCCAGCCCGGACCCGCCAAACAACAATGACGGCTGCAACCAAAAAATAGCCGGGCGTTGTGGCGGGCGCCTGTTGTCCCAGCTACTTGGGAGGCAGAGTCAGGAGACTCGCTTGAGCCCAGGAGTTGGAGGTTGCTGTGAGCTGTGATGCCACGGCACTCTACCCAGGGGGACAGCTTGAGGCTCTGTCTCAAAAAAAAAAACAAAAAACAAAAAACAAAAAACAAATACCAGGTTCTAGAACAAAGATGACACCATTTGATTTCTTTCTTTTTAAGTCGAAATCTTCCCTCTCACAACTTCAATTCTATTTTTGTTTCTATTTCTCACTTACTGGAATAGACCTTATTTCCCTTTGGCAGAATGTATCATCAACAATTGACAGCAAATGTCTTGCCTGACCTGGCTGCAAACACGACATCCTCATTTTCTTTTTTTGTTTTCCAGCTTTATTGAGGGATGCAGTTGACAAAACAAAAATTGTGTAAGTTTGAGGTGTACAATCTTACACTTGGAGATACACGGACTCCCATTTTCCTTACCACTTCCTTCTCTAACATGGTTTTAAGTCATTTCTTCCGTGATTCCTTTCTCCTGAACATGCTCCAACTTGATCATCTAGATTCTGACATCCAAAGTGAACATGTTTCAGATATAACCTCACTATTACAAAGCAGAATATAAACACTCATTCCTAGGATGTCATAACACACTAACGTTACCAACTATTATTACATTAACTTTAACAGTCATATTAAAATCTGAGTTCTTACTGATTTGATGTTCATGAAAGCACTCAGTACTTATCACACAGAGAGGCGATTTAGATCTTTCACATCTGTTACTGGTGCAATTTAAAAAAAAATTGTTTTATTATTAACGTCTATGCTTGGTTGAAAAAAATAAAACTCAAATAATACAAAGGTGTCTACAAATGAAAACAACAAGCCCTCCCACCCCCAACCATCCCGTGCTCTACTTCTTCTAGAAGTATTTCAGTTTTAATTTTAGAGAAATTTTGAAATTTTCCATTTTTCCCTGGTGGTGATTGTGGTAATGAAAAAATTAATGTCTGCCTTATTTAGATATATATCCTGGTCTTCCTGCGTCCACACTGACTCCTTCTGAACCATTTTTTTATACTTGTGTTAGGATAGTATTCTTGAAATTCAAACCTTGACATTGTCTCCCCATGTTTTTAGGGTTAAGTTTAAACCTCTATAACCCCTTCTCCTGACCCTATTCTGTATAGCACTTTTCACTCTATGCAAAGTAAACCACTTATAATTTCCAGAATAGACCTTGCTCTTTTCTATTTGGATTATTCCCTCTTCATCTTCTTCGAGTTAGTGATTTCTACCCATATTCAAAAGCATAGCTCGAGTCTTGCCTGGGGCAGCTGGCCTTCTCTATATACTATCCTCTGTGATCCCAGAGTGACTTGGGTACGTGTGAGTATTGAAAACTTAACACGTTGTACTTGAATTACCAGATTTTATCTTCCTTATCATTCATTGGTTTATTCATTTATTTACTCAATGATTTATAAATAAAATTAAAAGCATTTCATCTGCAATCAAGATGAAAAGTCAAGTAACCTGAAAGTTGGTTAACAGTGGATAAATACAGATAGTTTAGATAAGAAAGAATAAAATGTTAATAATAAAATAATTCTCAAAGTCAGAATTATAATGGAAATGCAAAATTAACGCAATTACCTCTCATTTTTACCTAGTTTATTAAAATATTTCAGTGATAATGCCCCAGATTAATGAAGGATGTGGTATTATGTATATTCTCCAAATAGCACTTTGACAATATTTATCAAACTTTCAATTGTTCATATTCAATAACTAGAAATCTACCCTCTACTCACATAAGTACATGGAAATAAGTGAACAGGATGTACTTTGCAAAACTGAAAATGAACCTGATGTCCATAAAGAAAAGAATGGTTTAATCAATTTGTGTCAATATGATAGAACTTTATGTAGCACCAAAGAAGATGAAGAAAATATGTATATTTTCAGGGAGAAACATTTTACATGTTATATTTTATGTGAAAGACAGGCTGCAAAAGTGAATTTATAGTATCAGTCCGTTGTGTTAGAAAATGTTAGTATTGCATGTATTAATCTAGATTCTCCCAAGAAACAAACCAGTAGGATGGGTGGGTGGGTGGGTGGATGGATGAATAGATAGATAGATACATAGATAGATAGATGGATGTATAAAATGAGATTTATTTTAAGGAATTGTCTGAGATTATGAAAGCTGAGAAGTCCTATAATCTGTCCCGTGCAAACTGGACACCCAAGAAGCTAGTGTTATAGTTTGAAATCATGATAGGTAGAGAGCCAATGGTGTAGATGCTAGTCAGACTTGAAAGGCCTGAGAACCAGGAGTACCCAGGGTTGGAAGAGATCAATGTCCCAGCTTAAACTGTTGGGCAGAGTTTAAATTCAACCTTCTTCCACTTTGTGGTTCTTTTCAGGCCCTCAGTGAACTAGAGGGTCTACTTTACTCCATCCACCAATTCAAATGGTAATCTCTTCTGGAAATCGCTTCACAGACACAACCAAAAATAATGGTTAGCCAGATATCTGGGCAAGTTGTGGAACGTCCAGTTAATACATAAAATCAATTATCACACTGAATAAATATTTATATAATGATGGCATCTTTCTATTTAATGCCAAAGAAAAATTCATGAAATCTTGCTAGGTAGGAATGCTAGCTTACAGAACTCTATGGGGAGTGTGAGCATAAACCCTAGCACACACAGTGTATGTGTGCACACACAGAAATACACACATTAGGAGTCAGGAAGATATGAACAACTGTCCAGAGAGTCATCTTTGGAATTGAGATTATAGACAGCTCACTTTTAATCGCCTACATTCCCATAGTTTAAGATATTTACTAATGAGCATATGTTAACTTTATAAATCAAAAATACATTAAACTATTAAAGATTTTCACAAAATGGACATATACTACCATTCTTTAGAGATACGATGTAAATTTGCATCTACAGTGAAGATTTACATTGAACATTAAAACGTGTTTCTGTAAAAAGAATTGCACAAGGTATTTCTTTTAAAATGGCATTTTTAGATAGAAAGTTTTAAGGATGAATGTCAATGGAAATTTCAGAACCAGCAAGTGAAGACATTTAAGAGAGCTATTTCCATGAAATGAAACCTTGAGGCTGAGATACACATACCCTAGTGAAATTGTCTATTGTTTGAACGTGAAAAATAACATTTCAAATGCTCAGATCACCAGCAAAATATGCCACATAACATATGGCAAATTGTGAAATATAATAAAATTAGTATCTGTGCTATATTGACTCTGCTATTTAAAAGTATTCTCTCTGGTAGAATCATCCAGTATGTAACGATTCCCCCTCCAAATCCCCAAATTGGAATTTTTAATTGAGATAGTTTAATAATAAGGTTGGGGCTCCCAATGATATGACAGTAGGGAGCAGTAAGCAACACGCAATTTATGTGACATTGTTCTTATTTTATCTTTGATACCACCTAGGATGTTATTCCATGTAGTAAAATTAAGCATCTTGCTATCTTAATAAAGTTTAACTGATGAATATCCATCTTTTTATCATGTTACAGATTCTCAAGGAATCGGAAGGAAAAGGAAAGGCAAGAGAAAGGGAGACACCGCGGTAAAACAGAGTTATACAAATAGAACCTTATTGAGAAGCTTCAACTTTAAGAAACTCATACAAACTCAATAACTAAGCTGTTGCCAACAAAGTTGATAAGAACTTCCAGTTAGAGGTGACCAGGAGATAAAGTTTAAAGGCATATGTAAAGAGTAAAACATCACACAAATGTTAGTCATTATAAAGATGGCTTTGCTTAGAACCCTGCATATGGTAGCCATTCTATGAAATGAATTTATGTGGGAGGAGGATCAGAAACCCTGCTTCCCAAAGGGAAGTGCCTTGTTAAGAAATAAAAAATATATAAAGTTTCCCAACATTTTCAAACAAGTAACACCATATAAGCACCTGCCATACAAGGTAACCCCTCCAATCTCAGTTTTTCACTATGTTTTGAAAAGAAAATGACCATTATCACCGTATTCCCATTTTTCATTTCATAGAAGTCTTAGAAGTAGAAATCATTTCCATAACATCAGGAACTCCACTGATTTCTTTGTACATCCACAGACTAACCACTTGCACCTTCTTCATCTCTAAACTAGGATTATGACAATCCCCCCCAGTAACATCACACTAAAGTGGCTCCTGCCAGACAGTGCTCCTTCTTAGGCTAATTATCTCCAGAAGCTCCAAATTTTGGTCTTTATCATTTTATTTTTCATTACATAAGAGCATTATACTCAAAGGATAATCACCAAAGGAAATCAACACCATCAGTAAATGCACTAGTCTTTGAACTCCAAGAGCTTTGTTGCTGGTCCTAGCACACCCCAGAGATATTGTGGCTTTGGTTTCAGACCAAAGTAATAAAGTGAATATTGTACTAAAGCAAGTCATAGGCATTTTCCAGTATATATAAAAGTTATGTTTACACTACAGTGTAGTCCACTTAGTGTGTAAGATCTATACATTGCTTTTATGTCTAAAAAGCAATGTACATATCTTAATTAAAAATGCTTTATTGTTAAACAATGCTAAGAATCATCTGAGCCTTCAGTGAATGCTAGTCTTTTACCGCTGAGGGTTTGCCTCAATGCTGCTGACTGATCAGGGAGGTGGTTGCTGCAGTTGGGGTAGCTGTGGCAATTTTTAAAAATAAGACAACAGTAGAATTTTCCTCATCGATTGGCTCTTCTTTTCACAAAAATTTTCTCTGTAGCATGTGAAGCCATTTGATAGCATTTTACCCACAGCAGAGCTTCTCCCAAAATTAAAGGCAAATCTCTCAACCCTTGCTGCTGCTGTATCAACGGAGGTGATGTGATATTCCAAATCTTTTGTTGTCATTTCAAGAATGTTGACATCTTCACCAGGAGTGGATTCCATCTCAAGAAACCATTTTCTTTGCTCACCGATAGAAAGCTACTCTTCATCCATTCAAGTTTTGCCATGAGATTGAAGAAACTCAGTCATATCTACTGGCTCCACTTCTAATTCTAGTTCTCATGCTATTTCTGCCACTTACACAGTTCATTTCTTCACTGACATCTTGAGTCCTCCAAAGTCATTCACAGGGACTGGAATCAGCTTCTTCCAAACTGCTGTCAATGCTGATATTTTGACCTCCTTCCATGAATCATAAATGTTCTTCTCCCAGGAAGTGTCTAGAGTGGTGAATCCTTTCTAGAAGGTTTTCCATTTTCTTTGCCCAGGTCCATCAGAGGAATCATTATCTATGGCAGCAACAGCCTTACAAAGTGTACTTCTTCAATAATAAGACTTGAAAGTCAGAATTAATCCTTGATTAGTGGACTGCAGGATGAATTCTGTGTTAGCAGACATGAAAACAACACTTATCTCTTTGAATATCTTCATCCGCGCTCTTGGGTGACCAGATGTATTGCCAATGAGCAGTGCTACTTTGAAAGGAATCTTTTATTCTGAGCAGTAGGTCTCAATAGTGGGCTTAATATATTCAGTAAAACGTGCTGTAAATAGATGTGCTGTCATCCAGCTTTGTTGACATTTATAAGGCATGAGCAGAGAATATTTAGCATAATTCTTAAAGGCCCTGGATTTTCAAAATTATAAATGAGCATTAACTTTCACTTAAAGTAAGCCGGGCACGGTGGCTCACACCTGTAATCCCAGCACTGTGGGAGGCTGAGGCAGGAGGATTGCTTGAGCTTAGGAATTCGAGGCTTGTCTGAGCGAGAGTGAGACCCCGACTCATGGAAAAAAATGTTAAAACCCAGCCAGGCACTGCAGTGAGCGCCTGTAATCCCAGCAGCTTCGGAGGCTGAGGCAGCAGGATGCCCCCAAGCCGGAGTCTGAGGTTGCAGTGAGCTATGATGCCATTGCACTCTGCTCAGGGCAAAGGGTAGAACTCTGTCTCAACTAAAAAAAAAAAAAAAAAAAACAACTTTCACTTAAACTTATCCAATTCATTAGCCCATAATAAGAGAGTCACCCCGTACTTTGAAGCTTTGAAGCCAGGCATGGACTTCACCTCTCTAGCTATAAAAGTTCTAAATGGCATCTTTTTCCAATCAAAGGCTACTTCATCTACATTGATAATCTGGTGTTTGGCATAACCACCTTCAGTGACCTTAGCTAGGTCTTCTGTGTGGCTGGCAGCAGCTTCTCCATCAGTGCTGTGTCACCTTGCACTCTGATGTTGGGTAGATAACTTCTTTCCTTAACCTTCATGACCCAACCTCTGCAACCTTCAAACTTTCCTTTTGCAGCTTCCTCGGCCTTTACAGAGCTGAAGAGTTAGGGCCCTCCTCTAGATCAGGCTTTGGTTTAAGGGAATGTTGTGGCTGGTTTGATCTCTCCAGACCACTAAAACTTTCTCCAGGTCGGCAATAAGGTTGTTTTGCTTTCTCATCTCTCATGTGCTCACTGAAACAGCTCTTTTAATCTCCTTCGAGAACTGTTTTTTTGCATTTACAACGTGGCCGTTTGGTGCAAGAGGCCTTGCTTTCTACCTGTTGCAGCTTTAAACATGCCTGGTCACTAAGCTTACTTCTTTCTAGTTTTTGCAACTCTTCTTTTCACTTGGACACTTACAAGCCTCTGTAGGGCTATTCATTGGCCTAATTTCAATATTGTTGTGCCTCAGGGATTAGGGAGGCCTGAGGATAGGGAGTGAGATGGGGAATGGACAGTCAGTGAAGCAGGCAGGACACACAGAGCATTTACCCGTTAAGTCCACTGTCTTCAGTGGACTGGTTACTGGTTTGTGGTGTTCTGAAATAGTTACAACAGTAATCCAAGATCACTGATCACAGATCACCATAACATATATAATAATAATGAAAGGGTGTGAAATATTTTAAGAATTACTGAAATGTAAGACAGAGACACACCTGTCAACATGATGCCAATAGACTTCTTAAGGAGAGTTACTGCAAATGTTCAATTTGTAAAACATACAATTTTAAGAAGCATGATACCGGGAAGTGTATGCCTGTATAACACAGGCCATGCTTGCACTAGAAAAGGGCTGCTAGGCCATTTATCATACACATACTTACACATTCAATTGCCTCTCATTTCTTTAACAGCAGAAATTCTCTAAGTTGACCACCCAAGAGACTGTTACAAAATGGTCAACATATGGAAGTGGTCAACGTAAGGAGTTGGGTGTACTGTACTGATGTGTACACGTGGGGCATGTTTGGCCTGTGAAAATTAGGTCAAATTAAGGAAGTAGTCAAGGTAGGGAGGTGGTCAGCTATGGAAGTTCTATTGTATATTAGATGTACTTGTTTTGGTTAGGGTCCAACAAGGAAACAGAAATCATACCAAGAATTTTAGATGCTATTTAATTAAAGAAAATTATGATATGGGTACGAGAAGGCTGAAAGGATTAGAAGGGGATAATGACCAGCAACCATAGGAAGCTGAGACCTTCTCCAGGGCTGCAGGAACAAAAAGAAAAGGCAGTGTTCCTACCTCGACCAAAAGGGAGAGGGAGGAGCTATAGTGGGGCCTGGGGCTCAGAGGTGGCACTGTGTGTCTCAGGGGCAGTGGCCCATGGTCATGGTCAAACCTTTAGAGAGCAGAGCCCAGATCACTACAGTGTGGCTGTTATAACTGGAGATACAATGAGGGTGGCACTTATCACCCAAGGGGACCCTGATTGGCTGGGACAGCTGATAGTGGCATTTCTGAAGGGAATAGTGCACTTGGTGCCAAAGGACTCAGGAAGAATATGGAACAAAGAAAGCATGACAAAGGCCCTCCTCTCTTCCTCCTGACTTCCAGTTTCCTGCCAGTGTCTCCCATCAGCAGCATCTATTTGGAAACCAGTGGTGTGATGTCTTGGGGCACCAGCTCCCGTCTGGCAGTGCCTCTCCCCAGGTGTCCAGGTCCCCGCTCTGCAGGGCCTACCTGCTAACACAAAGTTTTGATGATGCCAGACCATCATAGTTCCCCCAGCCTAGGGTGACAGCTGCTTCTCATGGGTAATGTCTCTGTGTCAACCTCGGTGCTTCCCTTTTGCCTTTTCACGCTTTCATTATCCACTTAACCAACTTCTCATACTAAATTATTTGTGTTACTATCAACGTCGCTGTTTCTGTTTTTCTGACTGGACCTGACTGGTACTGACCTCACTAATTCTGACTGGCATGGCTTGAGTTACCAGTGAAATGAAAAGATGCGATGTGAGATTGATGTGACCTCATTCGGGTGTCCTGGTTCTCTGAGCAAGGGAATGAGTGGAAGCTGGGCAGGCAAAAGCCACAGGGCCAATTATGCCACCTCATGTAATAAATTCTTGTCATTCTCAGCCTCAACTCCTCAGCAGTTCCTGTCATAAAACCTGTCACAACCCACAGGTATTCTGGCCATTTTCCTGTTCTCTGTCTGTCCCCCTCTGCAACTTCAGGCCCAAAAGAGCAAGCACTATGCCTGTCTTCACCATTAACCAGTCAGGGCCTGGCATAGTCCCTGGCTCAGAGAAGGTGCTCAATCATTTTTTAGAATTTTTTATAGAATAAATTACCAAATGAACAAACAAATCAATCTGGAAAAATCACTGCTTGAGATTAGTTGGGAGAATTACAAAAAGAAGAATATGTCTTAGTTCAGCTGATACAGCAAAAATAGCATAGCCCGAGTGGCTGAAACAACAGAAATTTATTTCTGGTCTGAAGGAAGGGAAGGCCAAGATCAAGGTATGCAGATTCGGTGAGTGGTGAAGGACCTCCTCCTCATTTGCATATCTCTCTCTCCTCTCCGTGTTGTATCCTCACATGGCAGAGAAAGTGAGTTCTAGTCTCTCTCTTTCCATAAGGACACTAATCCCATGTTGGGTACTTGACCCTCATGACCTCATAGAAATATAATTAACTCCCAAATATTCTATCTCCTAATATCATCTTATTGGAGATTATGGTTTCAATATAAGAATTTTGGAGGAGGACAAACATACAGCCCATAACAGAACAGTAATGTGGTGATGGGCTCCAGATCAAATGTTAAAATGATTATAAACCTGTAACAATTAAGAGTTCATGGTATTAAGGCAAGGATAGATAATATAATAGCACAGGGTAGATACCCCTTAAAAATACGCTCTTTAAGTGGCAGTTCTGAAGACTCTGATATTAATGAGGAAATTCTTCTAGCTCTTAATTCATTATATTTAAAAATCAGTAAACTAAGAAGGAAAAAACATCCTACAACAACTTTGTCCCACACAATACGTGTATAAAGCTTCAGTGTATAAAATCAATGTTTTGTCAGTGCTTACATGTCCCAATTTAATCAACATACATAATTATTTTAAATACCTTATACTTGAATTCTACCTGATTGCCAGATTTACAAAGGAAGTCACCAGAAGGTACTATGTAAGCCTTCATATCTAAAGTGGAATTTGTGGGACCTTGAAAAGTATTTATTATTGGGGTGCTTCTATTTAAGACCATAGTCATTTATTATTGGGCTGCCCCTGCCATGGGGGACGAGATACATTTAAAGAACCACAAAAAAAAATAATTCATAACTCTTAAATGTCCATCAAAAAAATTCCTTAAATTTTCCTCTAGTTATTTGCATTTTAAACCCTCTGTTCCCCTCCTGATATGGAGTATTGACTATAACAAACTGCAAGGTTTTGTGTCATAAAACTGGAAATTAAAAGTAACCTGATTTTCGATGAAATGTCTGACTTGAGACTTGTATATAGCAAAGTCTTGTGAGGCTGCTTCTGATGGTGCATTAAAGACATTTTTGTGATAGTTGGATAACCACTTTCATCAACAGGATACATTCAGAGTACACCATCATTACTCCAGGTTTAAAATATAGGTCTGCCACCTAATTCAATACTCCACAAACAAATGAGTAAAGTTCATGATGTTTTTAATCCTTGCCTCCAAATGCTACAAATGTTAAATTTCTGACTCTGTATGCTAATTTTATGTTCTCAGTGCTAGGTGTATTTGTGAATGATGTTGATTAAATCTAGCAGAACCAGACATCCTACCTCCTCCTGTAAACTGGAGGTCTTAGATATTTTCCATATGAAAAGCTGCTTCTTAAAAGCAAGACAAGAAATCTGTCCTTTAGAGAGGATGGAATAATGAAGGAGCATGGATTCAGATCCTTAGAGTCAGATATACCTGGGTTCAAATCCTGATTCTATCAATCCCTAGTTTAACCTTGAGCTATTTCTTAACCTGTCTGAGCCTCTAGCATCCTTAACCAGACTGTAGCATTGGACGAACACCATTTACCATGCAGAACTGCTGTGAGAATAAAATCAAGTGGTGTATCTAAACAAAGCACTTAATACAGCGTCTGACATATACTGACTCCTTTATACAACACTAGTTCCCTTCCCTCTCTCCTACAGACTACAAGGCAATAGGCAAGTAATTCCATATATTGAGGCAAAGTAGGCAATAAGGGATTAGAAGATCATTTGGGGAAAGAAAGTTGAGGCAACAACTGGAGTAGCCCTAATATTTCACTACAAAGAGTACAGAAGTTCACTAGAAGAGCTGGCTAGTGGCCCATCTGTCCTGAAAACCTGGTACCAAGGAGCATTTTGGAGGAGGCTGTAATGACACTCCTTATTTCAACATGTTCAACTCCTTCTAATCAAATGGTACAAGTTTCTAGACTACGGTTTTATTTAAACCAATCCTGGATAAATGTATATTTTCTATTTGCCCCATTACTATGGATGGTGGACTCTTTATAAGTTTTAAAGGGGTTTACAATGTGTTTTCTAAATTAATATTTCAAACTCTTTTGCATAATCCTTCCTGATTTTATAAACCTACCATAGCTACAGACAAGGTTTCCAACATGGGTGTAGAATGACAGTTCCTTTTAGGGAGGCCCCAGTACATTCCTGTTGGATATGGAGGTAAGACCAGAAGCTTTAGTTATTATTATATCACTTTGTCATTTGAAATGCTCTGATAATTCAAGTAAATCAACTCTGAACACCACTATTGACACCAACCCAGTACCACCAACAGACCTAACCACTGGTTTAAATATTCATTGGAAAGAAAACTCATTTTCTTTGAGAAAAAACAAAACCCTTAAAGAAAGAGTGTTTCTTTTACTTGAGAGAGTGCTATAAAAAAGGCATAAATTTGGCAATAAAATGAAAAGCAGCATGTGTCACTTTAATACAGTATAACCATGGAAAGGAGTTCTGGGGGTTGAATAGTGTTCCCCTCAAATTCACGTCTACTTGAAACCTCAGAATATAATCTTATTTGGAATAAGGCATCTGCAAATAGAATTAGCTATGGATCTCAAGATGAAATCATCCTGGTTTCATGGAGGGCCCTAAATCCAATGACTCATGTTCTTATAAGATGAACAAAGGACACAAGAAGATACACAGACACAGATAAGAAGGCCGTGTGACGATGAAGGCAGAAAGGGAGCACTTCTACACTGCTGTGGGAAGGCAAACTACTACGGCCCTTTGGGAAAGAAGTTTGTAGAATACTCAAGGAACTAAAAGTTTACCTACTGTTCAGTCCTGCAATTCCTCTACTATGTATATACCCATATGATCAAAAATCATTTTACAACAAATACATTTGCACCAGAATGTTTATCATAGCCCAATTCATAATTGCCAAGTCATAGAAGCAGCCCAAGTGCCCATCGTCTCATAAATAGATTAACAAATTGTAGTATATGTATACCATGGAATACGATGCAGCCATAAAAAGATGGAGACTTTACATCTTTTCTGTTTACCTGGATGGAGCTGAAACATATTCTTCTCAGTAAAGTATCTCAAGGATGAAAGAAAAGGTATCCAATATGCTCAATATTTGCTATGAAACCAATATATAATCACCTACACATTCATACGAGTGATAAAACATAACTATAGTCCAGAAAGAAGGAGGGAAGAGGAGGGAGAGGGGAGGGGTTGGGGGAAGGAAGGGAAAAGGTCAGGAGGAGGGAGGGTATTTGGTGGGACCTCATATAACATGCAGAATGCAATGGTATATTTCAAAACTACTAAGAATAGAGTATAAATGTCTTATCAGAACAAATAAGTAAGTTAGGAGATGGTCAAGTTAATCAGTTAGATGTAAGCATCCCACATTGTATACCAAATCAGCACATTGTACCCCATAAATCCATTAATGTACACAGTTATCATTTAATAAAGAAAAAAGATGGAGGCTGAAATTAGAATCATGCTATCATAGCCAAGGAAGACCAAAGTTTGCCAGTAACGACCAGAAGCTAAAGCAGAGGTATAAGATAGTTTCTCTCTCATTGTCTCCAGAGTGAAACAACGCTGACTATACCTTGATTTCAGACTTCTGGCCTCTAAAACTGTGAGAGAACAAGATTCTGTCATATTTAGACCCCAGTTTGTGGTATTGTGTTACCACAGCCCTAGGGAACTAACCTATCCAGGAAACTAGACAGCCCTCATCAGTAAGCATATGTCTGGGAAAGCAGATATTCATATGTCACCAGTAAGCATACGGTAAAGCGGATATTCTGAAGTCTGACTGCCTCAGTTCACATCTTGCCTACCAGCCATCAGTTGTGTGACCTGGGGCAGGCTGTTTATCTCCTCTGGATTCATTCACTCATTTATAAAATGAGAATGAAAATAGTTCCTACCTCAAAGTTCTGGCATAAGGGTTCAATGAGTCAATATAGGTAAAGTACTTAGAAAGGCTTCTAGTACATAGTGGTAAATACTCAACAATATTATCAAGAGGCAAAATTATGATTAATTTAGTGTAAAGATACTTGATTGGCTTTTATTGGCAGTTCTAGAATTGAGCAACACCTTATTCCCAAGGGCTGAGCAGAAGCATCTACAAAGTCGCCTTTATAGATAGGAAGGGGCTGCGAAAAGCAGAAACAGAGACCAAAGAGCAGATGGGTCCTTTCCTTATAACGGTTAAACAAGAGGGGATCTCCTTATCATGCTGGCTAAAACTGGTCTGTTCAGGGATGTGGCTATTACCTCCTTCTCTCTCCTGATCTCTTGGAAGTACAGATAAACAACTTCATTTCAGCTTAGTGGCCCTGAAACCTCAGGACGAGTAACTCGATTTTGGTTTGATCTGCTGGGCCTAGTGCAGGAACTTGGTCCAAACCAATGACCTCCTATAAATTTTACTTAACAACACTTATTACAATTTATAGACTGTCTCTGTATTCTTGTATCTTCAAAAGCATCTTATTTCTGCCTTCTTACTTCACAGGAAGATTTCTGACAATGGACGTGAACTATTTTTCTAAAAAATGAGGCAGCCATACTGAATAAACACATTGCTATCATTATTCTTTTATGTCTATTTAGGTTTCAACAGCTAAGGGAAATCACAGCCTTTCTGAAGAAACTCATACTTTGTGTGTGTGACAACTGCAACTAAATTCTGGTTTCAATGCGTTTTCTGCGATTACTCCCAAGAAAACTAAAGAAAAAATAGTTGATGAATACCATTTATTTATTTTTTTGAGATAGCTGATGAATGTTATCTAAATCATAAATCAGAAGCCTAATTTTAATTTGGAGTTTTCCAAGCATAAAGAGAAGATGATGTACAGCAAATTCTAGAACTAAAATCTTTGTGAGGTCATGATAAATAAAAATGCTTTCCACTTCTGTTAATTTCTTCCTAACAATCTTGGTTCTATCGCAGAATCTGGGAGCTGCACATTTGAAGTTTTCCACTGTGGACAAGGTGAACAGATTCTGTCTGTTCCAGGTGATGATGTAACAGCAGACATGTCACCAAACTTCTGTCAACATCTGCTTGTTCCTCTGAATTACAAGGAACAATGACATCTGCCTTATGGGATTCTCGTGGAACTCTCATGACAGGATACAAGTAAAGAAAGACGGATAGAATCAGGCCTGTGGCAAGTGTTCAATAGCTTTCTGAAAACATTATTCTTAGCACAACGACATTGTACCCTGACTTTCTTTGACTGTAATTACTTTAACATGAAATATTTCATCATCTTCTACAACTTAGTTTATATGCTTAACATCTAGCTCCAGAAACATTCAAATGAAGCATATGAAAACATTTCTCCAGGGAGAAGTAACCCACATAGCTAAAAGACAATTAATGAAAATACTTGCCTTTTTAAAGAAATTGTTTTAACTTGAGGGTGAAATTGTGTATCCATGCTTTGCCAACTATCTACTTTCTGAGGCTAATTTGAGTCATATGCACACACTGGTCAGCAAACACAACAAAAGAGAAATAAATAGTTTTGCTTAAAGTGACACAGCGTCTGTAAGAGTAAATCCCCTCTGAGCTGATCTCTTCTAAATCATGGATATTTATTTTTATTCTAAAGTCACTCCGAATATCCCATTTACAGTCTTCACTGCAAACTTCTATATGTAAGCAATCCAGAACTTTAATTAGAAAAATCAAGGCATTTTGAACTTTTTATTTTGAGGCAATACTTACTATTTTTTGACTATCAGTCCCATTGGAAAATATATAGTCACATATATTTCGTGTATTGGAAAGTAAATTTATCAATACTAACTTTGGGAAGAATTCATCTTTACTTACACTAAAAATAACAGGTTAGTGTCCATTAGAAATGTGAACATTACAAAAGTGCTAAATTAAGAAAACTATGTGAGAATTCAGACCTCAAGGAAAATTCAGAAAAAGCAAAAGGGATGGCCAGAGGCTCAAGAAGGGTAACCGCTCGTGGCCGTATCTTCATGAAGTTCTAGTTCCAGTTTGTTGACCCGAATGCCATCGCTAAGAAAACACTGGTGAAGGCTCAGCGCCTGTGGCTCAGCGGCTAAGGCACCAGCCATGTATACCTGAGCTGGCGGGTTCAAATCCAGCCCAGGCCCGCGAAACAACGATGACGGCTGCAACCAAAAAATAGCCGGGCGTTGTGGCGGGCGCCTGTAATCCCAGCTACTCGGGAGGTGGAGGCAGGAGACTTGCTTGAGCCCAGGAGTTGGAGGTTGCTGTGAGCTGTGATGCCACAGCATTCTACCCAGGGGGACAGCTTGAGGCTCTGTATAAAAAAAAAAAAAAGAAAGAAAGAAAGAAAAAAAAAAAAACAGTGGTGAAAAGTTAGCATAGAAATTGGCATTTGTGATCATTTCTTCCATTCACCCGGGCCAAAGTGAAGCCCAAAGATTGGAGAAATTATAACAGAGAAAGAAAAGGCTTTTAAATGACTCCAGTAGAGTATGTGTCCCTCAAACAGCCGTCTTGTCAAGAAATGCTGATAAGGCTCGGCGCCTATAGCTCAACCTGCTAAGGCGCCAGCCATGTACACCTAAGGTGGCGGGTTCGAATCCCCAGCCCGGACCCGCCAAACAACAATGACGGCTGCAACCAAAAAATAGCTGGGCGTTGTGGCGGGCACCTGTGGCCCAGGAGTTGGAGGTTGCTGT
>CAUYTI010147680.1:0-24071 GCA_963575145.1 Galago senegalensis
AGCCTCAGTGTCCACAGAGGGTTAAAACAGCAGAACATGTCCCCAGCAAGTCGAAGGGGAAATTTTTGAAAATGTAATTAAGAAAGATAAATTATGCATTAAATGTTTGTAAAAGGTGAAACAAGGAAAAATAGAAAGCAAATTGTTCTGATGTTTTGTCTTTAAAAACCTTCTTTTGGCTCAGCGCCTATAGTTCAAGCAGCTAAGGTGCCAGCCACATACACCAGAGCTGGTGGATTCGAATCCAGCCTGGACCTGCTAAACAACAATGACAACTACAACCAAAAAATAGCTGGGCGTTGTGGTGGGCGCCTGTAGTCCCAGGTACTTGGGAGGCTGAGGCAAGAGAACCGCTTGAGCCCAGGAGTTGGAGGTTGCTGTGAGCTGTGATGCCATGGCATTCTACCCAGGGTGACACCTTGAGGGTCTGTCTCAAAAAAAAACCCCAATCTTGTTTTAAGTAAGTACAGAATCATAGGAAGTTGCGGAGTAGCCCAGAGTGGTCATACAGTCCCTCCAGCCCCAGTGGTTACATTTTCCGTTCCACAGGGGAACATGACAGCCAGGGAGCTGATGCTGGCACAACCCATGTCTAGTTCCGTGTCACTGAGTTACATGTGTGGAGTCCATGCAGCCACTACCCCCTTTAATATGCAGAGCTGCTCCAGCTTCACAAAGATCACCCCTGGGCTGAGCCCTCATGGACTGTCCACTGCCCCTCCCACCACAAACTGGACTTTTCTGCTTTGTTGCACATTCTGTTGTTCCCCAGCATGCAGAGGGCACACTGCGCTGGCCTGGGGTGCTCAGAGAGACTGTCACAGAGTAGACTAGGCAGGTGCCAACTATAGGCTGGTAGTTGCCTGGCTACTGTCTGGGGGACTCCCTTGTGCCCCCATGTACCCCTACCAGTCAGCCCTGGGGCAGCCAGTCCCCAATCCCACCGACAGACCACCCCTTTAGCTGCCCCACAGCTCACCTTCTGTTCCCTGGAAAACCTGTAAAAACTCAGAGGAGCACCCTGGGGATAGTGGCTGGATTCTGGAATGTTCTGGAGCTCTCAGATATGGCTCCTTTCTGAAAAGATCCCCACAGCTCCAATGGGGTGGGACAGCTTCCCTCTTGCAGTTTTGGGGGAGAATCCAGCAAGTTCCCACCCTGGCCTCCTGGTCAGATGCCCTCCGGCCAGCACTACCCACATGGGGCTGAGGCTGCAGGTGGGCAGAGTCTCTGGTCAGAGGCGCAGGGAGGGCCTTTCAGCTGTGGGGACCTGCAGGTGGGGAGCTTCCTAGTCAGGGCCCAGGTGACAGAGACCCTGCTCACAGGAAGAGTCTCTGTACTCCGACGAGGGGTGGGGTTTCCTTCTGTGGGATATTGGCCCATAAAAGAAATACCCTCTTCTATGGTGGATTTTGTTTTGTTTTACTTTTGTTTTTCACCAAAACTATAGATTTTTCTTTTTTTCTTTTCTTTGAGAGACAAGATCTCATTCCAGGTAGAGCGAGGTGGTGCAGTCACTGCAGCCTACAACTCCTGGGCTCAACCGATACTCCTTCCTCCAGTTCCCAGCATCATGCCAGGTTAATTGGTTTTTTTCCCTCCCCACAGAGGCAGGGTCTTGCTATGTTGCTCAGTCTGGTCTCAAACTAACTCCTGGCCTCAAATGATCCTCCTGTTTCGGCCTCCCAAAGTGTTGGGATTACAGGTATGAGCCACTGTCCACAGCCCATGTGGCTTTTAAAAACCTAATCAGGTTATGAGCCTTGCCTCATTAAAGCCCTCCTTCCGACAGACCCTTCTGTTGTGGTGTCCTCTGCTGTACTATGTTCTCTGGGTCAAAGGCCTGAGGTCACCCATGGCTTACCTGTGACCCCTCCTAGACCCAGTCCTGCAGCACAGACTGGTGTGGAAGGGGCTGTGGGGGCTGGGCCCAGTGGAACAGCCTGGGGGTGCTGAGAATACCCGCTGAGCCCCAGGCTTCTGCCCTGCCTGTGTTAGAACCCAACTTGCCCAGCCCGTGCGGTGCCTCAGGCCTGTGATCCCAGCACTCTGGGAGGCCAAGACCTGTGGATTGCCTGAGTTCAGGAGTTTGAGACCAGCCTGAGCAAGAGCAAGACTCCGTTTCTACCAAAAATAGAAAATCTAAGGCAAGAGGATTGCTTGAGCCCTGGAGAGTAAGGTCGCTGTGAGCTATTACCCTAAGGCACTCTACCCAGGACAGAGTTGAGACCTCGCGTTCAGAGAGAACCCGACTTGTCAGTCAAGAGGCGGCTCCAACCCCTTCCTTGGAGGTTCTGAAAGACGGGCCCCCAGGGCTTCCTGGAGCCCTGCCTCCTCCGCAGGTGCCAGCAAGTTGAAGTATCAGACGGACACCGCATACTATTTTAGTATAAGTATGTCTCATGCCATTTAAAACAAACGCAAAATTAATGGGGCATCCTGTGTGTCTACACGTCTGCTGTCTGGCAGCCCTTTTTCTGGGAGCAGCCAGGAGCGGCCTGGGGGACACACAGCCCCTTAGGAGGGCTGTGCCGCCCCGCCTCAGCTCAGCAGGAGACGCTAACACCGTCGTAAGTGCGCCCATTCCCAACCTGGAAACAGCCCAACTGTCCTCAGTAGAAGGAGAGAGAAATCTTCCGCGGGCCGGTCACCGGAGGGCGCCCTCGCCCAGCGCCGGCCGCCACCCCAGGACGCGCCGCGCGGCTGTGTCGAGCGCACGGAACAGCCTTTGTGTTCAGGACAGAAAAGATTTCGGGTAGCGACAGCCGGAGCAGGGTGACCTGCGGCGGCACAGGGGCCTTGGAGACAGAGTACCGGCCCCGCAGACTGGGGGCCGCACGCTCCGGGGAATGCCTCCGGCCTCGTCCCTATCAGCTTGTCTTGTTAAGTGGGGAGAAAATCCCGCCTACGGAGCGACAGCAGAGCTTTCAGAGCCTGGGGGCCGGGTCTGGGGTGGGGCCTGAGCGCGGGGCGCGGGGGTGTGTCGTCCGCGGGGGAGGCGGCCGTTGGAGGGCAGGGTCTCGGGACTGCGGGCGGCCAGGTGGTCCCCGCCGCAGGCGGGCCGAGGGGCGGGGGAGACCGCTGAGGCCGCACTGGCCGGACGGGGCTGGGGGGCGGCCGTGAGCTGAGCCCCGAGCCACTCACGAACTGTGGTGCGGGGGCACCAGAGTGTCAGTTAGGGACACGGTGGACGCAGTGGCTGCTACCTCCGGAGGCACCGATCCTCACACACCGCTGCGGGATGGGGTGGGAGGACGGCAGGGTGGCCGGGGAAGGGAGGCAGAGGGACCGGGGTGGGCGGGGAGGGGCCCAGTGGGGCGTGGAGGGCCGAGTCCAGCAGGACGAGCAGGAGAGAGCCGCTGGAGGAGTCCACAGGCGGCTCCTTGCCACCAAGAAGGCGGCAGGTGACCGGACAGTAGGCATGTCTGTGGCGCTGACAGTCGGCGTTGTTCCAGGGGTTTACAGGTAACGCACTAACACTCAGAATTGTCGGTGGAACTAGATATACTTGTCCCCACAAATGAGGAAACAGAGGCAGCCAGCGTCAGAGCAGGGTTAGGACAGTGTTGGCTGGAGCCTCCGCCCTGCCCTTCACTTCTAGGTAGTGGGACTGGGCTATAGATGGAGTGGGAGTGGTTAGAGCCTGGGAAGGGCAGGGGAGTCTAGGTGAGGGGCTGAGGTAGCAGGAGCCTGAGGGTGGTGGCTCCCAGCAGCTTCCCAGCTAGGCCCAAGAAGCTGAGATCCTGCTGGACTGTGGCTGTGGGCCCCGCAGCTGTGGTCTGCAGCGCTCACTCCCCACCCCACAAGCCCCCTGTATCTTGGGGATGGGGCTGATCCTACCAGCCCAGCTCTCTAGCCCCACAGCCTGGCTGTTCCCCTACACACAGACTCAGCTATCCTGAGTCTTCTGTGGCACAGCCAGGGTCCAGAGTCCTCTGGGTGTGGGCTCACACCTGGGTCGGTGGGCTGGGATCCTGGGAAGTGGGGTGGGGTCTAGCCAGGGCCTGTAGGCTACTGACGTTCTGAGTCAGAAAGTCCAGCCTGGGTGAGGCTGTGACTCACGGCAAGTGGAGTGACTCAGGGCCACCACGGCTTAGAGATTTCGTCTGTCAGATGTCCCATACATTGCTCTTAAGTTCTGCCTTCCTCAGTGTCCAGACACAATCTTGTAAGTTCCCTATGGATGTGTCACGATGAGGTGACCTTTTCTCCAGTTTCCTACACCTTGTTTCTCATTTCTACCTGGGGCCTCGGCAGAAAGGCCTCCACTGCTGCTGTCTCTAACAGTGTGGTCATTGCAGCCACTGAAGTAGCCCTGTGGAGAATCAGGCTCTCCCTATAGCTCTTGCCTTCTGGGCCCTCACCAGAATTGCTCTAAATTCTCCATTCCTATCAATGTAGGCCCTAAAAAAAAAAACAAAACCTGCTGCTTTAAATTCTTTCAGACTCTGCCCACCCCTCAACCCCAAAGACACATTTTCAGGTACCTGAACATAAAGTTAAAGTGTTATAACTCTAGGATGTAAAATGTAATCCTCATGGTAATCACAAGAAAAATTATAGAACATACTCAAAAGGAAATGAATGCCATTGCAAAAAAATCAACTAAAGATAAAGAAGATAGTAATGCAGGAAATGAGGAGCAGAAAAGCTAAAAGATGTAAAGAAAATAAGGAGCTAAATGACAGAGTAAATTCCCTCTTTTAGTGGTTACTTTACCTTTTTTTTGAGACAGGAGCCTCAAGCTGTCCCCCTGTGTAGAGTACTGTGACATCACAGCTCCTGGGTTCAAGCTCAAGCAATTCTCCTACCTCAGCTTCCCAAGTAGCTGGGACCACAGGCGCCTGCCACAATGCCCGGCTATTTTTTGGTTGCAGCCATCATTGTTGTTTGGTGGGTCCGGGCTGGATTTGTAACCGCCACCTTAGGTGTATGTGGCTGGCACCTTAGCCACTTGAGCCACAGGCGCTGAGCCATTACTTTACCTTTAAATGGATTAAAGTCTCCAATTGAAAGACAGAGGTTGGCAGAATGGATTAAAAAACATGATACAACTATATGCCATCTATAGGCAACTAATTCAGATCCAGAGACACAAATAGACTAAAAGCAAAAGGGTTAGGTAAAGATATTCCAGTAACAGCAACCAAAGGGGCAATGGGTGGCTGTACTAAAAAAAAAAAAATGGGCTTAAATTAAGAAACGGTTACATGGGACAGAAAGGGACATTACCTATTCATAAAATGTTCACTACAGCAAGAAGACACAGCAACTATAAACATTTACATACTTAGTAATGACTCCTCTGGCACT
Organism: Galago senegalensis; assembly: GCA_963575145.1. NCBI lineage: Eukaryota > Metazoa > Chordata > Mammalia > Primates > Galagidae > Galago > Galago senegalensis. The sequence continues at coordinate 5,314 of CAUYTI010147680.1, forward strand.
TGGTACAACAGGGATGAACCTTGAGCACATTATGCTGAATGAAATAAGTCCGCTACAAAAAGACAATAATGAGTTTGTGGGATTCCACTTACATGAGGGACTTGGAGTAGTCAAACTCACGGAGACGGAAAGAAGAATGGAGGTTGCTAGGGCCTGGGAGTGGGGAGTGGACAGTTACTGTTTTGTGGAGAGAGAATTTTGGTTTGGAAGATAAGAAAGTTCTAGAGATGGATGGTGCTAACAGCTGCACAACGTAGATGGACTTCGTGCTTAGGGACTGTACACTTAAAAATGACTAAGATGGTAAATTTGATGTTGTATGCATTTTATCACAATAAAAAACATTTTATTAAAAAAAAAATCACTGCGTTCCAGTGCTGCCTCCCTGGTGACACCTCCGCTAGCTGCCCCAGGCCACAGTGTTCAGAGACCAAGGGAGCCAGAAGGGATTGTCAGCTGTTACATCACAGGAAAGAGACCACAGAGCCTAACTGGCAAATCTCAGCACCAGGAGCAAAAGGCAAGCAAGCAGGCCTGCCCATGGGCCTGAACAGAGAGTGCATGTCCCAGGGCAGTGACAGTGCAGGCCTCTGGGAGCGGGTGCTGTTCTGGAAATCTTGGAGCAGGAGGGCCTCTGGACATGGCAGGGTCATGCCCTTTGGATCAGGGCTCAGTTGTCTTTTAAGTGGTACCCCGTGCCCCACCACTTGGTCTCTGCTCCTTCATCAGGATATGAGCTGCCTTTCCCGGGGAGACACTCAGATGTGGGCCCCTTTCTCACTGGGTCATCTCAGCTGAAGCAGAGGCCTGATGGCCTAGTCTCCCAAGCTGGTATAACGTGACTTAAAGGGTGATGGCTTTAAACAGCACAGAGTTATTACCTTACAGTCCTGGGGTCAGGAGTCCAATCCTGGTCTCAGGAGCTAAAATCAAGGGGTCAGCAGAGGTGTGTGCCGTCTGTAGGCTTCAGGGGAGAATCTACTTCTCTGATCTTCCCAGCTTCAAGTCCAGCAGTTTCCCTGGCTTGTGGCCCATTCCTCCATCTGCAAAGATGTCCCTTCCTCCTTGCTCTTGCCTCCACTTATAAAGATTCTGTGATTACATTTGGGGCCCATCTGGACACCCCACGACCTTCCTCCATCTCTGCTTGACTCAGTCCCATCTGCAAAGGCCCCTTTGCCACATGAGCAGCTAATCCACAGCTTCTGGGAGTAGGATGTGGGACATCTTTGGGGGGCGTTTTCCTGCTTATGCTGCCTAAGAACTTCCCATTCCCCTGTGGGGCTTCCTAGAGAGAGCAACTTAGTGACGAGAAGACAACAAACAGAGCTCCCTGGGGATGCATCATCAGGGACTAGTCATCAGGACTAGTCAGGGTGTCACTGCCTCCCTTATTACAATGTGCTGTTCCCAGGTGGGCTGAAGCCTGCACCCCTCCCTCTTACCCACCTGAAGGGAGGCAAAGACACATACACAGGTGTCCAGGGAGCCCCAGCATCAGGGCACCTGCCCTGGGGTGGCTGCAAGGATTCAGAACAGTGAGTGTGGCCTGCTCAGAGCATAGCTGTTCCTCACCTCCCTTGGTCCTGCAAAGGCAGTCAGGGCATGGAGGAGCAGTCCTTGGCTCAAGGAACCACTGTGCCTGCCACAGGTCAAGGTCTGGGTGGGTTGCAGTCATATTTGCCGGGGTTCTCCCGGGCTGTTCCTAGGAATCCCCATCTGGGCGTTAGCTTGAGACAGGCCAGGTGAGGTCACTGGTGCACCATAGGGTGGGGCCCCAGGGGGTGGCAACTGTCCCTGTGGAAAGAGAGAGTGAGACATAAGCCCATAGCACCAAGGGAAGCCTGCCCTACACCTGTCCAGAAGGACCCCTTGAAGACTGCGGGGCTGAGCCCCACTCTGCAGGGGGCAGCTTCTCCCAAGGCTTTCTACAGCCATATCTCCCCCCTGGGCCCTCAATTTCTTTATCTATATAAGATGGGGACCAAAACTCACACCCAGAATCCTTGTGGTCGGGAAGAAAGCCCAAGTGCCTGGCACTTTGTGTTCTTGAATATTTATTTGTGTGATGGAACTGGAGCCCTGCTAGCCTAGATCGTGGCCTTCTTGACTACCTCACTTTCTGGACAGGAAGCCAGCATCTGCCGTGCCCACACTGAGCACATGCACATGACCATGCAACTCCCCTGTGTTACAGGCCAGATTGTGTCCCCCATATTCCTGCCTTGAGCCTGTGGCTTTTGTCAAGGTGTTGTTCCGAGCAGACAACACACCCTGGATGATGCATCAGCAGAGAGCAGATTGCTGGCCCTGGGTAGGTCAGTGGATGGGTGAGAGGGGCTGGTGGAGGGGGGCTAGGGGCTCTCCAGGGCTCAGAGTGCCTGGCCTGGCCAGCCAGGTGCCACAGGGGGAGGGACCCACCCAGAGTTGTTTACTGCTCCAGCCACACCTCAGATGACGACATATGTTTGGATGGACTGAGGCTGGAGTGAGTGAGGGACTAAGAGCCCCACCCCAGACGCAGCAGGAGGAGCCCTATAAAAGCTGCGCTGGTCCAGGACTGATGCCTAGAGCTCTGAATGAAATGCCTGCTGCCTGCCCACTCCACCTCATGATGAGGACCCATCTGCCTTGGCTGTTGGCTCTGCTTCTGCTGGCATGGCCAGGTGAGCCAATAGGCATCCTTGCTCTGGGTTGCCTGGGACCTGACTAACCTCTGGAAAGTTTGGCCTGGCTTAGCTGGCTGGGCCTCTACTGTGCTGCTGCTCTGCTTGGGAAGCCTGGGCACAGAGGGGCAGTACTGCCAGAGGTCCATAGCAGGTGCGCCCAGCTCTGCTCCCCACCCCCAAGCTGCCTGCACCTTTCTGCCTTCCTTAGTCACCCAGAGGCACTGTTGGGTTTGCTGCTGATTTTGTGCAGTCCTGAGTAGGGTCCCCCCCATCCTCTGTTGGGCCAGGGATGCTATGAGGGAGGTGGGGACCAGGCACTGTCTGATGGCCTCAGAGCCTTGGTTTCCTAAACAGGGCACTGTGCCCCATGCATTCTTGCGTCCTTCCCAGACAGCAGCGCCAGACTGTGAGTCTGAGTAACTTCCCCACATAGAGCTTGGGTGACCACAAGGGCAGAAGATGGGTGGAGGGCTTGGACTTCAAGTCCAGCAGTTTCCCTGGACCAAGCACCCTGAGCTGGTGCTTTCCAGAGAATAGGTGAGTTTGAGGTGTGGCTGAGGCGGGGACTGAGGCTTGGTCTCCGACCACTAGCTGTGCCTCCCCCAGCTCAGGCAATGAGGTGTCATCAGTGCATTGCCACAGGAAATTGTCTGCAGCCCACATCTTGCCAAAACCACACCCGCTACTGCCTGACCATGTGGAACAGTGAGTGTCTCCCCTCTGGGGCAGGCGGGTGGGGGTGGCACTAGGTGGGGCACGTAGACCTGGCACCTGGTCCTCAGCCAGTGGGCAGGAAGCAGCTGGGAGATCACAGGGGGCTGGAGAGATCCCACCTCCGGCACTTCAAGCAAATGCTGTGATTGCCTGGCCCTTCATCTCCTCCCTCCAAAATGACAAGGTACCGCTGCCTTCATCCTAAGAGTGGACGAACTAATCCAGAAGCCGTTCCACAGTGTCACACACAGGAAGCACCCAGCTTAAATTGTTATAATTAAATTATTATAAATTATAGTTTATAATTTAATTTACCTTCCTCAAAGAAAGGTAAAGTCTGCTCAGAAAGAAAGAGGGACAAAAGTGAGGGAGTGGGCAAGAGCCTAGATCCTGGGCATAGGCTGAGCCCTGATTCTGGTCACAGGCTGTCTTAACCCTCTTCACACACTAAGTAATGATGCTGGGCACAGGCTGAACCCTGACCGAGGTCTCTTGCTGTGTGTCTTGATGGGAGAACCATGAGAGAGTCAGGCAGGGATTTCTGAGGGGGACAGGAGTGAATTTCACAGGTCTCAATAAATAGCCCTCTGCCCTGTGTTTTCCAGGTCCCCCAGGCCACCAAACAATTGTTATAAAATCATGTGCTTACACCTGCCCTACCTTGCAAGAGAGCCTGGCTTTCTCAAGGGCCTCCTGCTGCAACACCGATCTCTGCAACAGCACAACCAGCCATAGCACCAGCTGGGGGCTGCTGGCCCTCAGCATCTGGTGTGCCTACCTCTGCAGGTAGTGGGGGTTGACCCCAGCCATGCCTAAGACCCGCAGGATGAGGAGTCTGGAGCAGTGACTCGTCATGCACTGACCTGCCTGTGGCCCTACACACAGCCAGTCCTCTCTGGGCCCTGCCTACGGAAGGATTCCAGGAGACATGGTGGGGCATCCCCTCACAGTTCTGGCTGCTGTCCAGGGTGCTGCATTCTGACCCAGACAGCTGGCGACCTGCTGGCCTCCAGAGGCTAGTGCAGTTAGATGGCCACAGCAGTAACAATGCCAAAGGCGCTCTGAAAGTCCAGACTTTGCTGTGGACCTTCATCTTTACCTGCTTTCCAAGGCTTGACTCTCCTGAGAACCTGGGGTTGTGCTTCACCACTTCAGGCGGCTGGGAGCCCCAAGGGGCAGATGCTCACTTGCCTCCGCCTTGCCCAGCACTCAGATGTGCTGCTGTGAATTGGTTCCAAGACCACTGACTGAGGGAAACCCTCTGGAAGGGCTCCCCATCTGGGGTGTAGGGGCAGGGCAGCTGCCTACATGGGAGGTCACCCCCAGTGTACCATGTGGACACCTCCAGCTTGTGCAGTTGCTGAAGAGCGCCAGGGCCCTGAGGGTTCCCTTCCAGGCTGAAGCTCTGATGGCCACCAGAATCTCAGGTCCTACAAGCTCCACTCCACTCTGGACTTGGAGAGCATCGGAAAGGCCAGGGGCTAGGCTCTGGCTAGCTGGGAAACAGGGACCCCCACCCCTGCAGGCCCAGGCGCTGGTTTCTGACAGTCGTTATCCTTCAGGAGGAGGCATCCTTCTATTAAAGTGCCTCTTGGAGTCATCGCCTTCTCACTGAGCATGTAGCAGGCTCTTTCCTCAGATCTGAAGTCCCCAAAGCAGTGCCACCTCCTTGGGGGACCTTGCAGACAAGCACCTGTGAACAGAGCAGCCTTCACTGACATTTCCTCAGGGGGACATTGTGGGGTTCCCACGTGTGAGACCCCCTACTACCTCCCCCACCCCCGGCCTCTTTCTCTCTGCCTGACATGCCTTCTTCCTCAGGAGGGACGTGTGCATGGGGCTCCCTCACTTTCTGTAGCCCTGGAGCTGGCTGGGCCTGGCTGGGATCCCGTCTGACCTAGGCATTTGTCAGGGCCACCTTCCTAACAAAGCTGGGGCTCTTCCTCAGCCTCAGCACACAAGGAGTGCAATCTCAGGCTGGTGCATCTGGCAGCAGGGAAGGCTGGCAGTACCCACTGCAGCTGCCCTCACACATGCTCTGGCTCAAGGGATTAAAGAGCCTTCTAAGCAGCACGCGCTGGTAGCAGCTGGCTAGGTCTTGCCTCCTGATGAGACGGGATGCTTCTTCCACTGAGAGCCAGGTGGTTCTTGGTCACAAGGACCAGTCACCTGGGAACTTCAAGTGTCTGGCAGTGACAGACCATGCGTGGGAGTTGAGTGTGTGTGGCTGGGGAACAGGAACCAAATGTGAGCATGGGCACAGCTGTTCTGCCAATGCTAATTAGTGGGTGGAGGGTCACTGACTTTGGCCACGTGCAGGTGTCCTCTGAATCTACCTCCCAGGGCCTGGGGCTCCTTAGGGGCACACCAGCAGTTTCTCTGGGGATGAGAGGTCGTTAAAAGGGGCTTCTGTGGAACCACTCAGCCCACCTAAGCCAGTCTCCCAGTAGGGAGGTGGAGGCCCACCCAGCCCGGGCACAGGCTCTAGTGGCCAGCACCCTCTGGCCTCAGTCTGGACTGGTGCTTGGTAGGTATCTCACTGGCCGTGAGGTCTTGGCAGCCTGTGTCCCCAGCAGCCAGCTCAGGGTTGGAGTTGGAGGGTTCAGTGAGATGCATGGCCAGTGTGAGAGTTTGCAAAGGGCTCCACTCTTCCCATGCTCAGTAGGCTGTGGCTGCCCTCAGTCCCAGGGGCCCAGGCATGATGACAACATCACAATTCCCACCATTCAACTTTTACCTGTACAGCAGAGGGAGAGGCTGCCTCTGTCACCCTGGCATGCCCATTGTCACAGTAGTGCTAGCAGATCAGTGACTGCAAACTGTGTGCCTTTCAGGGTTACTGGTTCAGAGCTCTTTTTAACAGTTGCACTAATTTAAATTTCTAAAGGAATATTGTGTACTTATGACAAAGTCAACCAATATAGGTACCCCAAGGGTTAAGGAGCAGCCTCCCCCACACCTCTCTTCTCTTTCACAAAACCCACCTATTCCACACGTTCATATATTGGCTGTTGGTGAACCAAAGAGTCACTGTCCCCGTTCCCTGGAGCTTGAAGCCTGGCAGGTGACAGAAAAAGGTATCTAGCACACACACCCTGCTGTGAGTGCCTGGTGAGAGCAGCCAGATGCAGACTACAGTTGAGGGTGACCCCAGACCTGGGCCCTTGGAAGGCTTCAGAAGGAGGAGGAGCCTGGGGCTGGGCACACATAGACATGGAGGGGTGGTGCAGCTGGAGCTCAGAGTAGGGGCAGCTGGGTAGGTGGGGGTTAGGGCATCTGGTGGGGTGAGTGGGACTGCACTTAGTATTTGGGCCATTCTGGTTTCTGAGCTAGGAAGTGCAGCACTAGATCTATCTGCCTTCTGTAGGAAGGGGAGGCTGTAGGGTGAGCAGTGGTCAGCTGGTGACAGGGGGTCTCTCTGGGCCTAACAGCAGGTCCTGAGTGTTTTGTCAGGATTTTGGGAAGTTGGTCTTTTCCACTGGGGCTTTCAGTGCCCCCTCCACAGGGCCCACCTCTGGCTGTGTGGCTGTCCTTACAAGGCAAATTCAGGTGGCCCACCAGCCTGGCCCACCCCAGGAAGCAGCCCTTGTCCGAGGGCAGGGTTGAGGGATGAATTCCAGGACTTCTTAAGGCCCAGGTGCAATCCAGCCCCTTGCCTTGGCTCCCTTCATCCCCATGTCCTGGGCTCAAATATTCCTTCCCCATCCCCTGCAGTCCTTGTCATAGGCTCTGCTTCACAGGGTCCATAGTGGGACAATGGCTGCCTGCTGTGTTTTTCCTGTGCCCCATCTACTTTTTTCTGTTATAAATACTGTAGACATATATATGAGTGCCATCTTGGATTACTTCTTTTCAGTTTCTCAAACTGGGATGACTAGGTCAAAGGCTAGGAACCATTTAAAGCTCTGCGCACATATTAGCTCATGGCTTTCTAGAAGAATCCGTGGCCATCTGCAGTTTACCTGGGAGCTTGTCACCTCCCAACAATTTTGTTTATGATTATAAAAAAGATAAACCAACAAGAAGGCATATAAATACCCTGGGCTTCTGGATATTTTAATATAAAGGGTCTATTTTTTACCGCTATGCACTAGAAGTCACTATTTCCTATTATTTTCCTATTATTTTTCCTACACAACAACTTTAACAATTACTCCTACTAATAATAATACTCCTGTATTATTAATAAATGTGATTCCCCTTTGTCATTTTTTTTAGTTTCTCAAGTACTTTTAAATTCATTTTTGCATAAAATTGACATTTTTATCCTCAAATTTATCAAGCCTTTCCTTTTATACTCAGAAAGTCCTTCCCCAAATAGAAGCAGGCCTGTATGGAGCCGAGCAGTTTCCACTGAACCCTTTGATCTGTCTGGGTTCTGAGTGCACAGTGTCGTCACCACACTACGGTCATCCGGGCAGATATCTGCTGGTTACACCAGGCGAGGGTAGAGCTCGGCCTTCAAGTTCCCTCCTCTCAGGACCAGCCTCGTGTCCACAGTTCTAGCAAGATTGGAAACAGTGCGGAGATGTGTGTTTTTCTAACCAGAAGCAGGGCTTCTCTGGGACTGAGTCCTGTGTAGGGTGTGTGTCTGCTTTTCCGTGCTGCAGATGCCAGGGCGTAGGGAGCGACAGGCAGCCTCAGCCCCTGCCCTGCCCATGGCAGCTCACAGCCCCCTGTGTGACCGACCTCACTTTTCAGATCTATGTGTTTGTGTGAAATGGAGACAGAAGTATGAGCCCTTGGGATGAAAGGTTGAAGTAGCCTCAGAAAGGTCAGAGGAGAAAAGCTGAAAACCACACATTTTCAGAACAGATCCCAGCTGAAGTGAGGACTGTAAATGTGGCAAACTGGCTTGTTACAACTGTGTCAGCACATCGCTGTCCCCTTGATTGGACCTGACCACTATCCCCACATGTGGGTGGATGACACAACCCCATCCTTGGGAACCAGAGCAAGTCAAGGCTTAAAGTGCCACCTGCACATTCTGCCCCTGCCCCTGACTGTAGACACCTTCCTGGACTTGGAGGCCAGGTCCAAGGGACAGCTGGGAAGGGCTGGCAGGAAGGAGATTGTGCCAGCAACAGGGTCCCAGGGACCCTGCTTGTCTTGCCTTTGGTGCTCACAGGTGAAGCATCTGGCCACATCCTTCCAGATCATGTGATTATGCCACCCAGCTGCCATCTCCTGTTGCTAGCCCCGAGCACCCAGGGAAGGATGCTGGCCCTGCCCTCAGAGAGCTCTCTGGAGCACACTACTAGGTTGTGTGCTAGTGCCAGAACACAGGCATCTAGGAGCCAATATCATGAGGAATGGTTCATGGAAAGGACAGCAGGAGCACTGAAGGAAAGCCTCTGAGCCGCAGGGAGACAAGCATGAGGCCCGGGACCCCAGGACGGCTGCCCAGTGTCCTGTCACCCCTGCTTTTCACCTCCCCCTCCTGCATCTGGGTCCTGGGAGCGCCTGACTGGCCATAGGAGGAGGGGCTTGTCCTCTTCACTTCTGTGGAGGATGTGGTGGGAGGACGGATGCGGAGGCCAGGGGGCTGGAAACTGGGGGGTCACACAGCCACTAACTCAGCATGGGAAGCACAGCCTGTGAAGGGGGACAGAGCCCTGTGCTGTGGTCAGGCATTCCCTTCTCTTTCTGGTTTCCTAAAATGTCCTCAGTCAGTCTCCTGAGCTCTTTGTGGGGGGAAGTGCGATGTAAGGGGTGCACTGAGGGGTGGCAGGGACACCGTTGCTAGATGCTGTTCAGGTTCGGGGGGCCCCTGCCATACCTGCTAGTCAGGCTCTCACCTTTGCTGTCATTTTCATCTCCTGCCAGCAGCCCTCCAGCCCTTGCGCTGTTCACCTCAGCTCAGAGAAGCTTGCCTGGGATGGAGACGAGTGTCTTCCCCAGCAGCAGGGACAGGTGTCTGGGCTTCCCAGTGAAAGCTGCTTCCTCCACCCTGGGCCCAGCATCTGTCCTCAGAATGGAGCTCGTAAGAGCCCTGCCTCAGAGGGGCCAGCAGATGCCTGCAAAGTGCTCACAGCTGGCTTTGAGCATGGCACAACTATTTGTGTGTTTAGTAAAACTCAATAAAAAGCTAATTACCTTTCTGAAGGAGGCATTCTCCATGCAAATGCCTGGAGTGATGGGTGATTTTAAAGGTATTTTTAGTTTCTCTTTGCAGAAACTAGATTCCAAGCCCCATAGCAAAGTTCCATGGATGCTGGGTTACTTGCCTCTAGAATGCTGGTCCCTGGGTGAAACCTAAACCTATATAGACAGAGAAGAGGCCAGAGTGGTGGCTGAGAGCGGTGGCTGTCCGCAGAGGTCTCCTATGCAGACTTGCTGCTGTGACCGGCCCAGGCCAGGAGGATGAGTGCCCTGAACGCTGGCCTTGGTGGGGACACCCCCTTTGCTCATGACCCCCCATGTGGGTCATCCTGTTCCCCTGACTGTTCTGGAACTGCAAGGCCTCCACGTGTCTAGATCCCGGGAATGGGGCTCTTGCTCCCCAAACTGATGGCTGACTCATGAATGCCTTCATCCTCCTGCCACAGGGACCAGCCTTTCTCCTTCTGGAATCTTCTATGGTGACCAGGCCAGCTCCAGCCATATCCCCATGGCAGAGAGCTGTGCTGGCACCATCTCGCAGGCCCTGGGTTGGTCCCTCCAGCTGCACCGGGTCCCAGTACCTGCTGCAAGGATGGGTAGAGAATTCTAGGTCGTGAGCAATGGAGCAAGTTCTTCCCTGCCTCATTTTTTTTTTTTCCTGTGTGGGCAACAGCAGTCATTTCCTACCGGGCGCAGGTGAGCTGAGTTTGAGAAGAAATTGGCACATGAGTTAAGGTGGATGGAGATTTAAAGGGTTGGAAGGGTTGAGATTGGCATATTCCCTTTTTCCTGGGTGGCACATTCTATGCATTCATTTCTTCCTGAGCCAATGGGTTCTATGTGGGCAGGTCCCTCCATTTGACTCTATCACTTATGAGAGAGAATACCTGGGAAAAGTTAGGTGTGAGAGAACAAAAGTCTTTTCACAGGCCCCTGGGCCTATGGCTCAAGCGGCTAAGGCGCCAGCTACATACTCCTGAGCTGGTGGGTTCGAATCCAGCCCGGGTGCGGCAAACAATGACAACCATAACTAAAAAATAGCCGGGCATTGTGGTGGGCGCCTGTAGTCCCAGCTACTTGAGAGGCTGAGGCAAGAGAATCGCTTAAGCCCAGGAGTTAGAGGTTGCTGTGAGCTGTGACACCATAGCACTCTACCCCCAGGGTGACAGCTTGAGACTCTGTCTCCCAAAAAAATGTCTTTTCACAGAAGCACCTACAAAGGCCTCCCAGTGGTGACTCAGCTCTTAGGGATTTGTAGAAACTTAACCTCTTGGGACCTGAAAACTAACACTTGCTTCAACTTCTGTGAAAGCCCGAGCCCACTTTCTCCCGTTTGATTCGAACTGACCAGTGAGAAGGGTACCCATGGACACAGAGCCCTTGATTGGAGATAATTGGGAAAAGGCAGAGCTAGCTGGGGAGCGTGGCCATTTTTGGACTCCAGTCTGCTGGCTGAAATATAGCTCTTCGTCCATATCTTGGTGTTCAGATGTTGTTTCTCTCCATTGTCCTGTCTTCCTACACTAACTACCTTTACCCAGGGTGACAGTCTTACCTAATCTCTACATCTTTCCTGCTCCCCACGGGGTGGAAAGCAGGCCAGAAAACGAACTGCTTAGTCACAGCAACCCCCTTTCCAGTCAGCCCTGGTGCCCTTTGCCCCGTGGTTCGTCTGACTTTAGATAAATTCATTCCCATTTATCTTCTCTGCCCCTATGCTTCGTTTTGTTAATTTCTAACCATTTCCCTCAGGGCTGCTCTCTGCTTTTCAGAGACTCCCTTCAAAATTACTACTTGACATAAACAGTATTTTGGATCAAAGGCCACTGCCCCATCTTCTCAAGGACACCCAATCTCTTAGGAGAAGTAGATAAGCATCTTGCTAACAGTGATGACACCAAGCCTCACTGGGCATGGCTGGAAGACGACACGGCTGTAAGTGCTGGCCGTCCACGCGGAGCCTTGGCTGTGATCACCAGCAGCTCCCCTGGGTCCTCAGGTGAACATTGTAAGGACGGTGTTGCCCAGTGGCATGTCTGGCAGGTCACTGCTGTGTTCTGGCAGCAGTGTTCTCTCAGGCTTGTGGTATGCCCCTGGGGCTGGTCTGTGGGAGACATGGGTCAGTCCTGTTGGCACTCGCCCACGAGCTCAGGGGGTATTATCAGCCACTGTTAACCTGAATGGCCATTTCCTGCAGGCTGCTGCTGGTCAGGCCATAACAAGGTCAGATGAACCACTGCTGACATCTGGAGGTTGTTTATTCCCTTCCAAGGCTACTGTCAGAGATAAGTTAGGGAATTGGACTCCACGGTACCAGTCAAGGACACAGGATAGGATATGCACCCAGGGAAGTGTTGACTAACTATAAATCTAGTCTAGAGAAAAAAGGCTTTGAAGATAGAATACTTTAAGATAGGAGGATGTTGTGTGACTTTGTAACCGATGAGGGGGAGTCTGTTTAACGTGTACTATGATGGTTAATAACATTATTGTGGTTACTTACTGTGAGGGTGAGACTAAAAAGCAACAGGGGAGAGGAGGGCAGAGCAGTTCTTTGGGGAGGTATCCCTGCTGCTCACCAGAAGTGCTGGCTCTTCTGTAAATAAAAGTGAAACTGTTGCTCTCCCATCTGCGTCTCTGTTCACTGGCTTGGGTGACAGGTAGACAGATGCCGTGGTCTACAACGGGAGCTCCTTATTTCAGCAGAGCCCTCAGGTCACTGAGGCCCAGCTCATGGTGTCTGCTGAAGGTCTTAGGCTGTGGGTGCCCTGAGGCCGCTGCTGCAGGGGTGGGCATCAGAGGTCTCCTTTCACCTGAACTTTGCCCGGCTGGCTGAGTGTCCTGCAGCTTCCTGAGCTAGTGAAGACCTGGTGGCAAGGCCGAGCCCACTGAATTCCAGTTGTGGGGCCTCATTGGCAGCCTCCAGCCCCTGCTTGGCACAGCCCCTCCGTCCTGCCCCCACCTAGCAGCACCACCTCCCGCCGTGTTGGGGAGAGCCCAGAAGCATAGGCCCCAGGTCACAGAGGCAAGCTGTGTCCCATGAGGGCATTTCACAGCTCCGTGTCTGTGGGCAGAGCTCCTGATTCTCTGGGCCTCCGTTTGCCTATTAATAAAATAGGATAAGGACATGAGTGATGGGGGTGGGGTAAAAACTTACCTACTGGCTGAGCACAGTGGCTTGCGCCTGTAATCCCAGCATTCTGGGAGGCAGAGGCAAGAGAATTCTCTAGCTCAGAAATTCAAGACCAGCCTGAGCAAGACTGAGACCTTGTCTACCAAAAATAGAAAAACTAGTTGAGTGTTGTGCCTATAGTCCCAGCTACTCGGGAAACTGAGGTAAGAGAATCGCTTGAGCCCAGGAGTTTGAGGTTGCTGTGAGCTATGACGCTACAGCACTCTAGCCAGGGTGACAGAGGGAGACTCTGTCTCAAAAAAAAAAAAAAAGAACTTAGTGAAATAAATATGTGAGTCCACATATCTATAGTTTAACTTATGGTACATGGTCACTCCAAGGCAGGGGGCTTTCTTTCTCACTAGCATGTAGCCCAGTACCTGACTCAGAGAAAGTCCCAGTGAATAAGTGGTGGGGGAATAAGTGAATGGGTGTCTGCAGCCATCTTTTGGGACTGTGAATTTGGCCCCCCTTCTATCCCTCGGCCCTCTTTCCTTTGTCACATAGCCTGAAATGCCATGACAGCACAGGAGTGACACTGTCCCATTGCAACAGGGAGATCTTCATCATTGTGGCATTTGCCAGCATCTTCCCAAACCCAGCTAAGACAGACACCTGCCAGCTATGACCCTGTCACTGACTTTTTAGAGTCCCTAATGTGACCACCCACTTGGATTTTCCTTTGTCCTTAACTGCTTCTCAGGTTTGGTTGGTCACCCATCAGATGCTCCTAGCTCCATGTTTTAACTTGCCTCAGCTCCTTGAGATGGCTAGAAATCAGTGGTCCATAGGACCGGCTCCATCCCTAGATTATTGGACCAATGGATGTAACCGGGATAGGACAGGAAGTCAGAGTAAAGAGGTGTTGGCTTTATGTCAACAGGTAATGCACCCAAAATGCCACATAGATGGATTTTGGAAAGCCTATGAGATTATGACCCTTGGTTGGATTGTGTGCTGGACAAACTCTCTATGAATGACTCCATACTGAATACCCTGGGATGTAGGCGCCTGCATCACTGGGCAGGCCCACGCTGCACAGACAGCTCACACACAGAAAGCTCTCACCTGATGGGCCATCCCATGACTGCTCTCACTCTCCTCCCTCACAACGACAGTGTCCCTCCCTCCCAGGGGGACACCAGTGGCTGATGGGAGCATTAGTGTCCCTAGTCATGGGGAATATGCCAATAGACATGCAATTAGAAATCTGCCTGCAACTCTAGGATTGATGCAGAAGAAATGGTCAAAATTCTTAGGGCTCAATAAAACTCCCTCAACCCTCCAGCCCAGGGTCTTAGATAAAGGGGCAATGCTGGATTTCCTGTTGACTAAAACAGTTTTCTTTTGGGGTCTGTGCAGGACTCAATGCCACCTGCTGTGTCTACAGAAACACCTCAGGAGAAGCTGAAGCTTGAATTGAAAAAGTTCCCAGCAGCCAGTGCAGCTGCAAGAGGCTCTTCCAGTGATCTCACACCTGATTGGTTCACGGGAATATTGTGGATTCTCCAGGTGTTCAGATCAGTTCTACAGGGGCTCTTGAGGTTAGGACTCTCATTTCTTATTCTGGGGCTCATTATCCATCTTGTAGTTCTGTGCTAAGCCTCTAAATGAGGATACTAATGTTATGGTCATGTAAACGTTAGATCTGAAACCCAGCCCTCGTGAGTATTAAGAGGACTGCAGAATGGTTTCATCCCCTTTACCTGGGCACAGCCCTGACCACAGGTCTTACTGCCAGAAGAAGCCAGAGAAGTTTTCTCCTTCCGCTTCTCCTTTGACCACACTTTAGGTTTGAGCTGGGTAAAGCCTCGGGGCACAGAAACAGTCCAATAAACAAAGGGGTGCAAAGGCAAGGACTGGGGTAAGAACAGGTTTAGCTAAAAATAATAGTCCCCTTCTTTGTTTCCCTATAATTGCTACTTTGGAGTTGCACAACTGGTGGTCATAAAGACTGTTAATTTTCTCCATAGATAACATCACCTTTTTGAAACCTAAAGGCCTTTGTAAGATGTCTGCTGGGTCCCATGATCCAGGCGACTGGCTGACACCCCCCTACCCCCCAGCAGCTCATACCAGGACACCAGCTCTGCTGGAATTGTGACCCAAGAACTGAAGCAACACAAGACATGATTTCTACCTCTATAATTTTGCTCTGAACCTCACCAGTTAGATAACCTAATTGCTTAATCCTTTGCTTTCCAAGCTATCCTTAAAAACCCTGTCTCCCTAGATGGAGGACCACATGGAGCCTGTGGGCAGATGGTCAGGTCTGGACTGCCCGCAGCGGTGTGTGGAGAGGTCGCATAGCAGTTCTGGGTGCGCTTGTGCACCCGGCTCTCCAGGGGCACTGTGCCAGCATTACCTTTTCCCCCGTGCCACCGTGGCACAGGGTGTGGCCACTGCTTAGTGTCAGGGGAAAAAAAAACAAAACTTGTCTCCCAAATTCTCAAGGAGGCAGATTTGAGAAATTCCTCCATCTGCTCACTTAGTGCTCTGGGGAATTAAACTCTTTCTCCACCACAACCCTGACTGTCTGCGCATAGAGACTCCTCCCTTTGCAGTGGGCAGTATGATGCGGTTGGGTAGCAACGCGGCTTATGGAGATGCCTGTGTGAGCCAAGATGATAAGGGGTGAACCTGTGGCCTTAATTTTAGGTGTTATAAGTGTCAGGGGATAATTTCTCTTTTGCCCTCTGTTCACTGAAAATCACTGAAAAGGCAACAGAATTTATTAGAACTAGTTTTATGTGACTCAGTGTCTTCAGAATGAAGACTCACAAGTACAGGGAAATTGCCCACTTTTATGCTTAGGTTCCACAAAGTGTTGCCAGCCATGTAGAAAGACGACTGGGCAGAAGGCAAGACCTGGCGTTAACAGTCTGTCCAGAGCCTTGGCCTCTCTGAGCAGCCTCCGTCCTTCTGCGGGTGGGGCTGACCCCTCTCTGGAACGGGGGTCTGGTGACCTATGAACAAGGGTAGGTCAGATAATTTCTTTAAGGCCAGTTTTTACACAGAAAGATGGGGGTGGTGAGGCAAAGTTAGTGTAGTGTATTTAGGTTTTGTGGCTGGCTTTGGGGAGGTTCTGTGACCCATCTCGGGGAAGAGGGATTCTAGTTTCTAGGGCTGGTCTCTGGGGAGAAGGAGACTGAGAGATGGAAGGCGGGAGGTCAGAGAGAAATTTTGGCTTCGGAGGCTTCCTTTTTGGGGTATTGTTTTCCAAGTCACAACAGTGTCAACTTGATTGGAGTAAGGGTGTAAAAACAAAATCACAGCCTCATCTGAGAAGAGCTGGACCCACAGTCATTCCTTAAGGAAATTCCTCGATAACCTCCCATAAGCTCAGAGTCTTGCCGCCCTGCAGAAGCTGCTAAAGGTTTCTGGTCCACTCTGCATTTGGTTGTCATTTACTAGTTTATTTCCTAGGTTTATTGCTCTGGAATATGAGCTCTGGGAGGCCAAGACTCACACATGAGTCCTGCTGTGCCTATGTCCCTGTCCTCACAGCAGCTTACGGGTGGAGAGCACCCCTGCTCTGTCTGTCCCAGGCAGGCCAGGCAGCAGGTGGTGGTCACACCTCCGTGAACCCACGTGGCCCAACATAAGGCACCATCACTTGGTTAGGGTCTTTATTAGGCTGTGGCTTTTTACTTACACAGTTTACTTAAAGCATACAAGTTGTTAAACTTTTAGTTGTTTATTAAACTTTATATGACATGTATCATGCTGTATGTAATCTGACATTTGCTCTTTTTCTTTCAAGAATCTACTGTCAGCCAGGCAGTCATTGCTATTAATGTGTGGACTCAATAATTAATATCCATCAAAGTGAAAATTTGAATGTGTGAACATGCCATGTTTTCATTTTATTTTATTATTATTTTTTTGAGACAGAGTCTCAAGCTGTCGTCCTGGTTAGAGTGCTGTGGCATTACAGCCCAGAGCAACCTCCAATTCTTGGGCTTAAGTGATTCTCTTGCCTTAGCCTCCCGCTGGGATTACAGGCGATCACCACAATGCCCGGCTACTTTTTGGTTGTAGTTGTCATTGTCTGGCGGCCCGGGCTGGATTTGAATCCCCCAACTCCAGTGTATGTGGCTGGCCCCTTAGCCACTTGAGCTACAGGTGCTGAGCCTGTGCCATTTTTTTTTTGCAGTTTTTGGCCTGGGCTGGGTTTGAACCTGCCACCTCTGGTATATGGAGCTGACACCCTACTCCTTTGAGCCACAGGTGCTGCCCTGTGCCATGTTTTTAAAAACATTTTTCTGATCATAGACATTTGGCGATTGTTCCTCCACTTTTTTTTTTTCTATTGCACACACCAGGGTTATCAGCACACGTCCCCAGGGATGAATCGCTACACGGAAGGGTGTGCAGTACTCAGAGGAGGCTGCATTGTTCAATGTGGCCCCTGGCTACGATCCCGACACTCAGCTGCAGGTGGCACAGGGGCCTCCAGAGGCTGATGGAGATGGCAGACCCCTGCCCAGTCTCCTGGGACTCAGCCTGGGGCCAGGGGATGGGGGTGGTTGGCTCAGGATCTGAGGTTTGGGTTTCCTCCCAGAGGTGAAAGAAAGGAACCAGTGACCTTTTCAAAATACTCTGGCTGTAGGATTAGTCCGCATGGGGTCATAAAGGGCCAGAATGATCAGGACCCACAGGCCCAGGGGAGGTGGACAATTCTGCTCCAGGCAGGAGAGTGGCCCAGCTTGTCACAGGGTCCTCCAAAGAGGAGGGCTGGTCAGCCCCTCAGCTGGTGGTGCCCTGTCCTTCACTGTGGCCCTGGGAACACCCACTACATTCCAGGGCTGCCTGCTCTGGCCTCCACTTCATGCCCCAGGGAGTTCTACATGCAACTTTGGGATAACTACACCAGGGGAAGGTGAGCTCGACAGGGGGCACCTTTGCAGCCCTGAGAGCCCCTGCCTGCCCTGCTCTGCTCCCTCTGGGTGTTGGCTGTGCCCTCACCCTGCAGCTCTGAGTAGGAGTAAGTGTCCATGCTCTGCTTTGTCAGACCGTGCCCTCCTTAGGATGCAGGCTCCAGGGAAGGCCAGCCAGACGCGTGGGCATTGGAGGGGCACAATAGTCAGAAAGGGAGTGGGCAGCAGGGCCCTGGGAGCTACCTCCTCACCTCATGGGGATGGCAACATGACCGAGGCATTGTGAGAAGTGATTTCTGGGATCTGCTCCACGGTTTTGAAGTCAGGGCATCTGAGAAGCCAAATGGCTCCAATTGAGTCCAGGGTGCTCTGTGCTAGCACCACCCCATCTCAGCTGGGCTTTGAAGCCCCTCTGCACAGGACAGGCCTCTGGGGCCCATCTGTAGCTCCAGCCTCTTTGTGGGGAGGTGGAATGAGGACAAAGAACACGGACACGAGGCTCAGAGACCCCTAAGAACAGACCAGATGAGCCCAGATGGTGGAGGAGGTGTCCAGTGAGGCCTGCTGATTGCAGCAGCACACCAAGGACACAGTGGGAAGCCAGCATGCACAGTCCTGCCAAGGTCAGCTCTGACACCATCCGGGCAGGGGCACAAAAGACCACGTCCTATACCACTGCTGGTGGAGAGGTCTGGGCACCCTGACCCAACAGAGCTTCCCCAGGGAAGGTGGGAGGAACCGATCACAGTAAAATGTAAAGAGTCTCAGATCCGCAGGCACAGCAGAATTCCCCGCCCCCCAAGTCTGTGTCCCCACAGGTCCAGGGTTCCCACATGGCCCTTCCTATGGGGTAAGGAACTCAGGTGAGTGCTGAAGAAACACCAGGGATGTGCAGGCCACAGTCTACACACACCTCAAGGCCAACCACTTGTGACATACTTCAGTCATCCCATTTCCCCACACAATGGCTCTAATCATGAACATGATTAGGGTTAGGGTTAAGGTTAGGGGAAACCCACACCTCTGCCGTCCTTGTCGGCGTGAGTCCATAGTGAAGCCAGTCTCCTGCACCCCCGGCCTCCCAACCAGCCCTCCTCCCTACAGAGACCCAGACCACAGCCACCACTGATGAAGGGTCAGCACCTCCCAATGCCGCCTCAGCCCTGGTGGCATCGTCCCGCCGCTGGACCTCTCCGGGTAGCGCCTTGTACTTTCTCTAGT
>CAUYTI010147682.1:0-47100 GCA_963575145.1 Galago senegalensis
GCCTATAGCTCAACCGGCTAAGGTGCCAGCCACGTACACCTAAGGTGGCGGGTTCAAATCCCCAGCCTGGACCCGCCAAACAACAATGACGGCTGCAACCAAAAAATAGCTGGGCGTTGTGGCGGGTGCCTGTGGTCCCCGCTACTTGGGAGGCGGAGGCAAGAGACTCGCTTGAGCCCAGGAGTTGGAGGTTGCTGTGAGCTGTAATACCACGGCACTCTACCCAGGGGGACAGCTTGAGGCTCTGTCTCCAAAAAAAAAAAAAAAACAAAAACCCCCCCCAAAAACCCAAATTATCCCAAAACCTAGTGGCTTAAAACAACAACATTATCTATGTTGTTTCTGCATCTACAAATTAGGCACAGCCTAGAGGGGACAGCTTGTATCTGCTCCACTGGGTACCCACTAGGTGGTTGAAAGGCTGGGTCTGGACTGCTCTGAGGATCCCTCACCTTCATGGTCTGCACCTGGGCTGGAAGACTGCACATGTGGGGCACCTTGGATACCCCTCTCTGTCTGTACGCTGCCTCTCCAGCATGTGGCTTCTGGGTGGCCAAACTTCTGACATGGGCTTCAAAGGCACATATTCCTGTATGGAGAGAGAGACATAAGCTCTCCCACATTCTATGACCTAGCCTGGGAATTCCTGTAGTGTTATTTCTGCTACACTCTACTGTTTGTAACAGTAACTATGCACCTCATGGCCTCCTAGTTTCAAGGGGTGGGAACATAGACTCCACCTCTTGATTGAAAGAGCTCAACATCGCGATGTAAGGAGAGCATATGGAAGGAGTGTATATTATTTTGGATATCTTTGAAAAATATCTTTCATAACTGCTTCCAACTCTCTTTTCTCTCCTAAAACTTCAATGATTCCAACTCCATCCTTGCTGTCAGCTCATGACCTTGCTTCTAATCTCAGGGAAATCGCACTCATCAGAAGAGAACTTCCACAAGCGCTTACTGCCGCAGCTCCCCAGCTATCCCCTGTCCCCGCCCATTTGTTCTTTCTTCCCTCCTGAAGCCTGCACCACCTCTCCATGCTCTCAGCCAAGGCCCCCTGCTGCATTTATTTGTGCACTAAATTCCACTCTGCCTCTATCTCCCTTGACTTTCTAGATCATTCTTTTCTGCATACAGGAGTGCTGCTGTTTCTTCTGAATCTCATGTTCCCCTCCCGTCACTGCCTTTTTTCTCTTCTTCCCTTGGTTTTGCGCTATCTCCAGCTCTCTCCCATTTTCCTTTGAACCTCCTGCAATCAGGTCACTCCCTCATTCCCCTGAAACCATTGTCCTGAAGGCCATCGGTGACTTTGGTGCTGTATTTAATGATTGTTTCTCTCAGTGGTTCTTGCCCCATCATCTGCATTTGTTCTCTCTTCTTGGAGACGCCTTTCTTCATTGGGCTCCAGGCAACAAATTCTCTTGGCTTTTCCTTCAACTTTGCTGCACCCCCTGCCCCCTCCTTCAGTCATTTGGCTTTCTCCTCCTGGCCTTCCTGACCTCTAAATGCTCGAATTCCCCAGGGTTCAGTCCTTGCAGGCTGTGGTGGTTTATACCATGCCACTTAATCAAGCTGGGAGCTTAGTTTCCCCTTTCCTGTGTGATTCCAGCTTGGGAACTTGTATGATATTTGGCATCAGGGTCAGAGGTGGAGGGTCAGGAGAGGTGTGTAGGCGCCCAGCAGTTCCCACCACTCTCTCGCTCTCTTCCTGTCCAAGGCTAGCTCCTCTCTCCACTTGCTAGCCCTGCTGCCTGGTGGCCCCCAACCCAGACACTTGATTATGGATCCCTAGAACACCAGCTGCACCGAGGCTAGAGCTCCCCAGAGACCTAGCTATGAGTCCTACATGGGGGTCAGACACAGCTGGCTCCTCAGATTGACTGACCCTTCCCTGATCATCTTCTCAACACCACTCCCAGAACTTTATTTTATTTTATTTTATTTTATTGAGACAGAGCCTCAAGCTGTTGCCCTGGGTAGAGTGCCATGGCATCACAGCTCACAGCAACTTCCAAATCCTGTGCTCAAGTGATTCACTTGCCTCAGCCTCCCAAGTAGCTAGGACTACAGGCACCTACCACAATGCCTAGCTATTTTTTGATTGCAACTGTCATTGTTGTTTGGCGGGCCCGGGCTGGATTTGAACCCGCCACCTTAGGTGTATGTGGCTGGCGCCTTAGCGGCTTGAGCCACAGGTGCCGAGCCACTCCCAGAACTTTATATCCGTTTTTCCGTCTATAATTCTGACAGTTCCTATCATAAATCCCATACCTCATCAATCCCACGGTGACTCTGTTTCCCTGCTTGGACCCTGACCAATACTATTATTGGTACCAAAAGTGGTTCCAGGATAACAGAACCTTAAGCTGGAATCTGGAATTGGTTTATTGATCTGACTAGACTTAAGGGCATTAAAGACCCTATTGTCAATGGTAAGTTGGACACTTGAGGCCAATGGCATACGATGACAAAATTTTACTGAAAAGACCACCTGTAGTCAGATATAATCAAGCTCTGCAAGGCACCAAGTACTGTGTGTCTACTGATATAGAAGATTTCAATACAAATAAAACTTATGAAGAACTTGGTGGCTTCTAAATATACTGGAGAGCTTGGGTAAAGAAAATGATGAGCTCAGTGCTGACATTTCCACATCAAGACCCAGGTGGTGAGTCAGAAAGTTTCTATAACTGCCCTGGAAGAAACTCTTACCTTTCATAGGTACAGGGCCAAGATTTCTGAAATCCCAACCTAATTTTGAAGTCTAATTTTTGAGGATGACTGAATTACAGTGCAGAAAGAACTTACATCTGTGAATATATTTAAAAAATCATTAAATTGTACAATTTAAATGGGCAAATTTTATGGCATGTGATTCACATCTTTAAAATGCTGTTACCAAAAAAAGGATTCACGACCTTGAAGGGTTGTAGTGACAGTCAGGGCCTTTACTGGAGAAGAGTGATTCTGAAAACTGAGATGGGGACATATGGGCAGGTTCTGATGAAACTGAGGACCTCAGAACCTACATTCTGTTGTTGGTTTGTTTTTGAAACAGAGTTTTATTTTGCCGCCCTCGGCAGAGTGCCATGGTGTCATAGCTCACAGCAACTTCAAACTCTTAGGCTCAAGTGATCCTCTTGCCTCAGTCTCCTAAGTAGCTGGGACTACAGCTGCCCCACCACAATGCCCAGATAGTTTTTCTATGTTTTTTTTTTTTAGTAGACATGAGGGTCTTGCTTTTGCTTAGGTTGGTCTCCAACTCCTGAGCTCAGGCAATTCACCTTCCTCACCCTCCCAGAGTGGCAGGATTATAGGCATGAGCCACTGCACCCGGCCACAAACCTAAATTCTGATGAGCTTCCTTGTCAGTAGAAGCAATCCGTCCTCCTCTGCCTGAGGAAGTTAGTATCTCCTGTCCTCAGGATTCATAGTGACTTCTTCTGAAGTGGGTGACTTGTGGGGGGCTGCTGGTTTCCATCAGGACCTACCCTCCCCACAGACCCTGTCCTCCTCTCCAATGTCTCATCCAATCTCATGGCGTCATTAAGCGCCATCTCTATGCTAATGAGTCAGATTTACAGCTTCAGCTTGGACCTTTCTCCTGAACTCTAGGCTCGTATATTCAATTGCTTGCTTAGAGTCTCCACTTGGATACTTAATAGGCATCTCAAAATTAACATGTCACAAATGAACCCTTTTTATTCTCCTCCCCCAAATTCCCTCCTCTTGCAGTCTATTTTATTTTTTCAGACAGAGTCTTACTCTGTCACCCTAGGTAGAGTGCCATGGTGTCATAGCTCACAACAAACTCAAATTCTTGGGCTCAAGAGAGCCTCTGATCTCGGTCTCCTGAGTAGCTGGTACTATAGGAGCCCAACACAACGCCTGGCTAGTTTTTGTATTTTTAGTAGAGATGGGATCTTGCTCTTGCTTGGGCTGGCCTGGAACTCCTGCGCTCAAGGACTCCACCCACCTGGGCCTCCCAGACTGTGCTGGCCCCAGTCTCCCTATTTGAATCATTGGCAACTCCATGGTGAGCATTCTCAGGGCCTTCTCCCTCTCTTATACCCACATCTAAAACATGATCCAATCCTGCTGTGTCTTCAGAATGTATCCAGAGCTTACCACATCTCACAGTCCCCACTGCCACCATCAGGGGCTCCATCACCCCTCACCTGCGTTGTGGTGTGGCCTCCGAGCTGGACTCTCCCTCCCGGCTTTGCCCCTCTTTGGTCTATTTCCAACACTGTCCAGAGGGAGCCTGTGAAAATGTGAGTCATGTCACGTTACAACTCTGCTCACAAGCTTGTAGCAGCTTCTCATTTCCCTTAGAGGGAAAGCTGGAACCTTACAGTGCCTTACACCAGGTGTCCTCAAACTATGGCCCGCGGGCCACATGCGGCCCGCTGGGTGTTTTTGCCACCGCTGCCTGTTCTGCTTAGCAGCTGACTCGTCCCAGGGCCCACAGTCTGACCTTCCAATGGTCTGAGGGGCAGTGAACTGTCCCCTGTTTAAAAAGTTTGAGGACCCCTGCCTTACATGGTCTCAGGTGACAGGCCCCCTTTTGCTCTCCCCCCAACCTCTGACCTCATCTCTTTCTATTTCCCCCCTCATCCCTCCACCCAACCACACTGGCTGTTTCAGAGGTTCACTTGGCCTGAAGGCCTTTGCTCAGAATGCCTGTGCCCCGGGCAGCCACAGGCCCCACTTCTCAGTCACTTTCTCAGAGAAGCCTTCCCCTTCACCCTACTCAAGATTTCACACTCACTCCACTGTGGACGTCCCGTTGTCTTTCCACACTTCGTGTCTCTTCCCAGTACTTACAGTTTCCCTGCACATTCTGTATAGGCAGGGGTTTTAATCAGTTTTCTTTTTCTCTCCTCTGCTTTATCTTCAGTACTTAAAACTCCACCTGGCACCTAGCAGGCTTTCAATAAGAAACAGTTGGAGGGAAGAATGGAAGGACTCGATTAAGTTAGTGCTTACTTAGTTGCTTTTTCAGCCGTGAAGCTGGCAGATGTCTGGCCTTTCCCTTCCCTGCCTCTCTCCCACTCCCACATCTACCTAGTCACAGAATCTGTAGCATCTGCCTTCTCTTAACCCCTTGTCATCTCTTACCTGGATTACTGGAACAGATTCCACACTGAGCCCTGTCTCGTCTCATCTCCCATCTCCTGTTTTTCTTTTTTGGGACATTACTGCCAGCGTTTCAAAATCACAAATCTGATCATGTCATCCCCTTACTTGAAATTCCTCGGTGGCTCCCCAGACCTGTCGGGATGGAGTGCTCTGTCTGTCCCTCGCTACACAGTCCTTTCCTCGGCAGGCCTCTGACCCCTGTTCTGGCTTCTTGCCCCTGAGAGTCTTTCTCATGCTCTTTGCTTAACCAAACAGAGCCAACTGAAGTTTCCCAAAGAATACAGCCAAACTATGCCTCCTTGCTTTCCACATGCAGTTCCGGCTGGCTGCAGTGACCTTCTTCCTCTTCTTAAAAAAAGTCTTGCCAATCATAATCACCTTTCACATCTCTTCTCAAGCATGACAGACTCCAGAATTCTCCTCTGACCACTCATTCTGACTCAGATAGCACTTTTCCGTCCCCACCCTAGCACTCACAGTCTTGCCATGCCATTGACAGTCACAGGTCTGCTTCCCCGACTGGTCCATGCAAACCTGGAGGGCAGGTGGGTGTCACCTTGTACTTTATTGCTTTGTGCCTAGCACAGAAATGAGGGGGACAGAAATGTTTGCTGAATTAATGATGTCATACGGCTAAGACTTCCAGCTGCTTGTGCAGAAGAAGGGACTTCTGGAGTTGACCTTCTCTTGGGGCTCATGAGTGACCACTTCAGACAGTGCAGACATAGGGCCAGGCTCTATAAAACAGCAGCCATAAGATAAGCGTGCTGCACTCTGGAGTCTTGATTTGAAAAATGTTTCTGATATGTTCTGTGCCCTGTCTTTTTTGTTATCCCTCAGTATTTAACAAAGTCTAATGGAAAATCCCAGCCTGCCTCAGCCATTCTAAAATAATCCAGGAGGAAGAGTTTGTGCCGTGATTGAGCCACGGTATTAAAGGGGTAGCCATGTCCCTCTTGGTGATGGCAGTGAGAGTCTTTTCCAAACAGAGAAGAATTTCACCGACTCTGTCACTTTGGAGGGCTTAACACTTCCCTGTCTGCCTTCCCCGAGGAGAAGGTAAAACTCCCAGCGTGCAAACCTCCTCGCCTACTGGTTCTCTCTTCTGAGCTGAAGCCTCAAAGCTGTTTCTTTTATGAGGGAGGCTTTACTCACTCACAGACGGTTCCTAAATCTTGGAATGAGGACGTTTTAGGATTGGTTGTCCAGATAGGAAGAGGCATTTGGATTGGTGGGTGCAGAGGTCGGTAGGGTGGGGGCAGGAGGGTGGAGAGGGTGAGGGGATGGAAAGGCCCAGAAAACTCCTGCCCTGAGCTGAGCACAAAGGCGCCACTGATGGTGAGCGCCTGAACACATTACTCAACTGGGAGAATTTCATTCTTTTGACATAAGCTGGTGTAGGAAAGGGGCAAATATTTAAGCAACAGTTGGAGTGTTGGACGTCTCCCAGGGATGAATTTAAGAGGGCAAAGGGCGACAGAGGACTATTTGGCTGAGAGCAGAGTGTGAAAGCCATGGTAATGGAAAGCAATTTGTTCAAGGAGAGGTCCTGGAGGGCACGGGAAACAAAAATAAAACTAAGCAAGTGAGATGGATAAATAATGGAGAGAGGCAAGAACATCTACCTTATAATCACCGAGAAAACACCAGCGTTCATAAATCCTGAAGGACGCGCAGGAGCTGAAGTCAGGAGAGGGCTCCCAGCACAGCCAGGGACGGGGAAGGGCAAGGCCAAGGTGTGGGGAGAGAGGGGCAAGTAACCGAAACCAGCGCTGTCGGGAAGACCAGCGGATGCTGGGCTGCCGTTTATTTGATGTGGGAATAGAGCACATCTACGTGGTTTCCTTCCTTTAAAAATGTCAGCCGTTCTTATAAATATTCATCTTCACGTAGCTGGGAGACAGTGATTTTAGACTCATAAAACTTTAGTGCTGGGGTTTAGAGGTTAGCTCTCTCAACGGCCATCACTTATGGATGAGGACCCCGAGGTCCCGGCCGGGGAGTGATGTGAGCAGGGTCACACTCTCTGCTCTTCCAGGGTGCTTTTGTTGACGTCGGGAGTGTTCAGCTTTTTAAAGCAAGAAGACCACCGCCCTTTTAATGTCAAATGTCACACGCCTGGACATGCTTACAAAGCATCCTGCACCGTATTTCTCATGGAGTGAGGTCCACGTACCTTTAAAACTGCAGAGAGTATCCATGAGTGCCATGCAGTGGTCTCAGTCTCCAGGCAGCCTGGCACTGGAACAGGCCACAACCCAGGCGGCACCCGGGCTGGGAACAGGACCCCACACCGGGCTGAGAGGAGCTGGCTCTTTTCAAACCAAGAATGGGAATCAATAATTCTATTCTCTTAAGAACAAAAAAAGGTATCAGTGAAATCAAATACCTTAGCCTGGAAAAACAATTCATAGGACTTTGAGTAATTTCAGACCACAGGAGAAGAGGGTCCTGTTGTATAAGCTTGGCCCAGGGTGGCTTTGGTCAAGCCTCAGCGGCCAGTGGTGCCGAGTGGCAAAGCAGAGCCAAGTGGCAAGGGCTGCTTGTCTCAAAGTGGGAGAGATCCCAAGTGCCCCAGTTCAGTCCTGGGAATGAGGGAAGAATTGGAGGAGGGGACAGCAGTGAGGACTGCAGTGGCTTCTGTCCAGGAGCACCCTGAGTCTGGGAGTCTGCAGTTCACACAGGTGGGGCTACTTAGAGTAAACTGTCCTGACTGAGCACCCACTGCACGCTGGGCACCCCGCAAGGTGTGCCACGTGCCCCATTTCACTCAATCTTTTTAGATGGTTTTACTTTCCTTTGACGTAGAGGCTGTTCTTATCCCCATTTACAGTTGAGGAAAGTTAAGACTTAGAGGGGTTTTGTAACTTGTCTAAGATCTCAGCGTTGGAACTGGAACCCAGACATGTTCTAAAGTGCCTGTTCCTAGTCACAGCCATGTCAAGCAAGCCGGCAGCGAGCGCTGTGTGGCTCAGCTGAGATAATCTACGCAAAGTGCTTACTGCCGTGTCTGGGCACGTGCTAGGGGCTTATTATAAGGTGACGACGATGACTCCCAGGGTTTTCCTTCTCTCTCTTTTATTTAAATGAAAGCTTTCACCTTTATTACAAATGGAGCTGACCTTGAAGAACGTGATCTTTATCTGTAGGCAATTGGATATCCCGGCACCAACGTCTAGAATTAGGCAGACCAGACTGGCCAGGACTCCACTGAAGGGGCAAGGTCAGCTCTGTAAACAGAACAGAGGGACCTAGAAGATTGTGAATAGCTTATTTCTAGTAAAAAGGAAAAAGAGGAGGTTAGGCTACCCAGGTCTGTTTTCTCTTCTCATGTTTACTGATCAGGTTCCCAGAGGAATCACGGGTGAAGGGGCAGAAAGGCAGGAAGTGCTAGGCCCACAGAACTTTCCCTACCTGATGGAGAGGCCAGAATTGGTGTCCTCCCCCTGCTGGGTGCTGCGCATGTCCACCGTCCCTGCCTGTGGGAGTCCCCGTCCTTCAGATTACCAGGACTTTCAGCAGCATTACTTCTGATGCACAGTCATATAAAAAGTTGAAAATACCTCAATACTTGGGAGTTGTGAGAACATTGGAGTGTGAAATCTGGGAGGAGGTAAGGGAAAAAACCAAACGAGTCGTGCCCCTGGTTTGGGGCAGTGGGAGGGCTCCTCCACCTCAATGCAGTGACTGCAAGCCCAGAGTTGTGACCGGGGGTACAGAGTTTTGATGTGGCCATTGCTACCTGTCAGGGGTGACTAGGGTGTTTCCACCTGAATGACAATTGTCAGTGATCGAGGGCAAGCCTGGGGACAGGTGGAATTTGGGTGGGCGCTGCCTGCAGAAGAGTATGACCTGGGAGGCAGCTGCTCCTCAGACTTTGTGAGTGGGGTTGTGAGACAAGATGACTTCATTGCTCTTTATTCTAATTTGTTATTATTTATTTCCTTGTGTCTAAGATGTGAGGGAGACTTCTGCCAGCAAGTGACATCATAATGGAAAATAGAGATATGGCCAGAGTCCAGAAAAGTTGAGCTACAGTGGGAGAAAGAGTTTGAATAAGCACTGAATTTAGTTAATCCACTTGCTAAATCAGGAGTGACCCTTTGAAACAGTTATTCAAAATCTCTATTTTAAAAAACATGACACACTTCAAAAGTCCTTTTGCCGTGGTACGTAAGAAAGAGGCCATGGTTTAATAGCTTGGCTTTTTAAATATTTTAAGTTTCATTTTAGAGAATTAAAATAGTGTATTTATAGCAAAAATGACTTTTCTTAAAACTTTAAGCAGAGCCTTCAAAACCTCAGGCCCAATTGAGTTTATTCATTCTCTAGAGAGAAAAGTTCTTTTGCAGAGAACAGTTCAATTCATGAAAATGGCTGTTACCGTCCCTGTTAGGGAATAAGATTTTCTACTTAATTTGACTAAATGATTGAATAAGTTTTGTGGAATTTGGCAATTTTTTCTGTGAGAGCTTTCACTTTTTCTTTTTGTTAACTGAAAACAAAGAGGTGGATGACAGTATCACAAAAGAAAATGCCTTGTTTGCTGTAATGGGTTAGAGAGAGGAGGCTCAGATGGCATGTTCTCCTGAAAAGTGCTCAAAAATGAGACAGATCCATCCTGAAAAGCCTGGTGAGATGGAAAGGCCCATCATTCCGAAGGCCTCTTCCGTGCGCTGTGTTCAAGGTTGACAGTGGGAGGGAGGAACTGTGTTAACACACTGATAGTTTCCAGGGATATCGACACCAATGGTCTGGGAAATGACGAGACTCCCTGTACCATATAAAGACTTTGGTCCTCTGATGACAAGACTCCCAAGCAGAAATGCATTATAATAGGGACAAATGGGTGCTAGTGACACAAATGGACAAGGACAGGTGCTCAATGATGAAGAGAGCTATTACAGAGCATGACTGGGCTGTCAGACTGGGGAGGGCAGACAACGTTTCTAATCCATCCACATGGCACCGAAGGAAAGCTGGTCTGGGGAGTTTCCTGTGGGAAAGAATTTGTGTATTTCTCTCATAAGCCCAGATTCTCAGACTTTGTCATTTGGGGCCTACTTTGAGGAATAATAGACTTTCCCATGACCTCAGCCTGTCCTCAGCCATGAGGTCTAGTGTCACCTGGGAGGTGGCATCCCATACAACACACCCCATCCTTGTCAGTACCTGTCCTCCTGAAGAATCCTAAAAGACACTGACGATCACTGTCTAGTGTGGTTAATTTTTTTTTGACACAGTCTCACTTTGTCCCCTTGATAGAGTGCTGTGGCATCATAGCTCACAGTAACCTCAAACTCTTGGGCTCAAGCCATCCTCTTGTCTCAGCCTCCCAAGTAGCTGGGACTACAGGTGCCCACTGCAATGCCTGGCTATTTTTAGAGAAAGAGTCCTGCTCTTGCTTAGGCTGGTCTCAAACTTATAAGCTCAAGTAATCCACCTGCTTCAGCCTCCCAGAGTGCTAGGATTATAGGCTTGAGCCACCATGCCCAGCCCTGGTGTGGTTAATTATACATGTCAACTTGACTGGGTTATGGGGTGCCCAGATATTGTGGTTAAACATTATTCTGGGTGTTTCTATGAGGGTGTTTTGGGGTGAGATTAATGTTTTTAAATAGGTAGACTAACTAAGGCAGCTTGCCTTTCCTGGTGAGGGTGGCTCTCATCTAGTGGAAGGCTTGAGTAGAAAAAAAGGTAACTCTCCCCCAAACAAGAGAGAACTTGTTCAACTGCCTTCAAATGGAACATTGGCTTTTTCCTGCCTTTGGACTCAAACTGAAACATCAGCTTTTTCCTGCCTTTGACTCAAACGGAAACATCAGCTTTTTCTCGGTCTTCAGCCTGCTAGCCTTTGGACAGGAATAGCACCCTTGACTTTCTTGGGTTTTCAGCTTGCTGGTCTCCATAATGTGAGTCAACTTGTAAAAATAAATCTCTTTCTATGTAGTATGTGCATACACATCCTATTGGTTCAGTTTCTTGGAGGATCCTGACTTATGCACTGCCCACCATGCAGTTCTTCTCTCTGGTTTGGGAGTTTCTTGGTGAGCATCATCTTGGTGGGAGGCAATGCCTCATTTCCTACTCTAGAGACCCAAGGGTCAGGTGGTCCTCTCCTCACACCCTGGCTGCAGGGTGCAGGCATATGACCTGTGCTGGGCTGGTCAGCAGTGCCTGCTTCAGACTTTGGCTCTGTCTGGAGGGAGGAACCAAAGAGAAGGGACAGTTAGAGTTCACTTCCAGTAGCAGCAGACAGTGATTGCTAGAGGCAGGAGAGGGGGAGGTTGTCTTGCTTCTCTGGACATCCTTCATCTCTTGTCATTTTTCAAGCCTGATTCTCCCACCTCCAACGGATTCGGAAAGTTGCCTCTATCTTTCCAATAAACACCCTTTCCTATGGAAGATCACAAGTCAGTCTGTTACTTATAACCAAGAATCCCGATTGGTACAGAGATGAGGCCTGATTTTCAGGTTGGATTCTGGAACCAAAAGAGCTCTTATTTCTGTGTCATGTGTAAAATTATAGGCAGATGGCACAATTGGTCAACCAAAGCAGGGTGCTGATCACCAAAGCTGACAGTAATCATAATGTCAACTACAGCCACACAGAGCCTCTCCCATGTGCCAGTGCTTTGCCCTGAGCTTTCTCTTGCGTTGTCTCACCTGACTATTGCTATGACTTTCTGTGGTCCATGGAATGCTGATTTTACAAGAGAAGAACCTTAAACAGGATGATTAAGAAATCTATTGCTTTAGTACTGTGCTAAGTGGCAGCTGGAATTTAAACTCAGGATCATCTAAGGCTATATTCTGTGCCTTCAAAGGTGTGACTACTATGGTGAGTGGGAGCGATTCCTCTGAGTCCAGTCTGGGAAGACTGGTGGATGGGTGGACAGGGGTATCAGCCAAGAAGGATAAGGACCAGGTGTATTGGTAAGGGCCATCCTCATATTTGCTCTGGTGTTTCTTGGCCATGGCATTCAAGCAACTGAATCCCCCTCACTAGTTTAAGCAAAAAGGGATTTGTTACAGGGTATTGGTTAGCTCACGGGATTTTGAAGGGGTTCAAATTATGCCTGGATGCTATCAGTTCAGGAATCATTCAGCCAGGGAAAAAGCCTAAGGTGAACTCCAGAGTGCCCTAAGGAAACCTACTATTGCCATTACTGGCCACCCAGTGCCTGTGAGGCTAGGGACAGAACCATCATCCCTGCTGCTGTAGAAAAGCCAAACCGCTCTTCTCTGCCTGAGCTGGAAGATCCCCCTCCCTGCACATGGCCCCCACCCACATTGCTCACCTTTGCCCTCCAAGGCTTCTGAGGGTGTCTTTGCCCTCTATGGCTTAGTGGACCTGGGTCACATGTGGAACACAAGTGGCAAAAGATCTGGAAAGTGTAATTTTTAGCTTTTCAGCCTCTTTCATTCGGGAGGGTCCTTCACAAGGGAGCTGGAGAGCATTGAATGCCTAAATCAATGGTGTTATCATCTCATAACCCTACTGTCTTCTTGCACATCCATGTACAGAGGAAAATGTGTGTGTGAGGTCCCCGTCCTCCAAGTTAATATCATACATTTTTACATCTGAAAGGGATCTCAGAAATCACCCTGGTCGAAGTTTTCAGACTCTGGTTTTCAGGTCATTGGAGTTCCTGGAGGGGAATTAGGGGCTGTCACAGTGACCAAGGAGAAAGGCAGGAGAGGGAAAGGGCAAACCTACAAGGTTTTGTAGCCAGTCAGCTTTGGTGTGTTTTAGGTTCTGCGCTTTATTTATTTATTTATTTTTTTGAGACAGAGCCTCAAGCTGTCCCCCTGGGTAGAGTGCTGTGGCATCACAGATCACAGCAACCTCCAACGTCCTGGGCTCAAGCAAGTCTCCTGCCTCTGCCTTCCAAGTAGCTCGCATCTTAGGCGCCTGCCACAACTCCTGGCTATTTTTTGGTTGCAGCCGTCATTGTTGTTTGGCGGGCCCGGGCTGGATTCAAACCCGCCACCTTAGGTGTATGTGGCTGGCGCCTTAGCCATGTGAGCCATAGGTACTGAGCCAGGTTCTGTGCTTTAAAACCCAAACCAAACCAAAACAAAAAAACCCATCTAGGGAAGCTGATTCAGAAGGATTGATCCCTTGAGGCCAGGTTGGGTGGAGCAAGGACTGTCTTGGTCTTGGTGACTGCTGTATCCCTGGAATGTGGCAGTTTGCAATGGACAATCCAAACACCAAAGGAGAGGGAAAGTCAGGGTAGCTAAATCCAAGACCTGCCTCAGGGAAACAGTGGCGAGAATAGAATGGGAATTATGGGCCAAGTTGAGCCGCAATGTGGGTCTCTATTTCCCTGTCTGTTAAATGGGGCTAATAATTCTCAGATTTACTGTTGTGAGGAGGAAAAGAGAGAATGACTAACGGTTGGGCCTGAACATGGACACAAATTTCTTGGCCAAACTATGGCAGAATTTATAATCCCTGCCTGGAGGTTCTGAAGCCTATGGAAAGATGACCAAGAATGTGCAGACTGAGGCCGTCCCTGAGATTTGGGGAGCTTAGTTCCTTATCTTTTACAAGATATTTATTTCTATATTGTGATTGAAAAAAAAATGTAAATGATAGGGAAAAATAGAAAATAGACATAATCACCAAGAAGAAAATTAAAAACCACCTGTGATTTCGTTACCCAATTGTTCTCTATGTTAATATTTTGGCATGTATCATCTTAGCCATTTTTTTTTTTTTTGCAGTTTTTGGCCAGGGCTGGATTTGAACTCACCACCTCTGACCTCTGGTATATGGGGCCGGCACCCTACTCCTTTGAGCCATAGGCGCCGCCCATCTTAGCCATTTTTGTGACATATTCGTATGTCAGTTTATTTGGCTTATACTCTGTACATTTTCATTTAGAACATATTCATAGGTTAAATAATTATATGTATAATGTTATATGACTTTACCACAGTTTTCTTCTAATTTTGATTTAAGACCTTTTCTCTTTTCTTTTCCGTTTTTTTTCTCCCCAGGTCAATCTTCGTTTATATCCATTGTTCTGGTGTAACAATTTAGCTCCCTTCACTCTCAAAAGTAGGCTGATTTAGATGATACATTTGATATTCACCACAGAAAGACTTGCCAGGCCACCTTGAAACATTACCTGTTTAACCCACAAGTTTGATCCAGTAACAGGACCACCTCATTGCCCATTTTATCTTTTTTTTTTGTTTGTTTTAAGTTTTTGGACGGGGCTGGGTTTGAACCCACCACCCCCAGCATATGAGGCTGGTGCCCTACTCCTTTGAGCCACAGGCACTGCCCCCATTCATCTTTTTTAAAGTAAGCATTAAGTGCTATAAATTTCCCTCTCAGCCAGGCGTGAGCTGTATCCCACAAATTTGGATATGTTGTGTTTTCATTTTCGTTCAATTCTTTACATTTTTATTGCCTTTTTGAGATCTTTTAATTTTGATATCTAGTGTTTAAAACTTACGTGTTTAGTTTGAAACAATATAAAAAGGTGTTCAATAAAAGGAAAGTCTTTCTCTGACCCCACACCCCAGTTCCTTTCACCAGAGTGACTACAGTGAAGGTTAATTTTGCGTACCTGACAGAAATCTTCCAGTTATGTGTATGTGTGTGTGTGAATGAGTCTATTTCTTTTATCTCTTACTGGACAAACAGGAGCATACAACATACACTATTTTCATTTTAGACATGCAGAAGAAGATTGATTATAATCAACATGGTCTTGTTATTCCCCTCCCTGTTTCATACTCCTTAAAACATGGCTTTGAAGCTCTTCCCTTCAAAAAGGGGAGAATATTTCTCTGTCCCTTGAATCTTGTTCTGCTTTGGGCAGCAGAAAGTGGCGGAAGTGACGATGTGCCAGTTTTGATGCTAAGCATTAAGGCTTTCATGCTTCCATTCTCTTTTGGGATTCTGCTGCAGTCACGTCAACAAGCCTGAGCTAGCCTGTTGGGTGATGGAAGTCTATATGGAATCCAATTGTCCCAGCCAAGACAGTTCTAAACTAGTCCACCCTAGATGACCACCAGACCTGAGATAACATACCCAAGACCAGCAGGGCTGCTACCCAACCCACAACTGCATACAGAGTCAGGGTGGAGGTCACCCAAATAATAGAAAATGTTTGCTGCTTTAAGCCACTGGGTTTTGGGGCAGTATGTTATGCAGTAATGGTTCACATTTTTGTACCAGCATGTTAAATAAACCAACATGTAAAAACAGTGCTTGGACCATAGTCAGCTTTCAAAAATGTTAATTGTAATTAATTAAAGTGTAATTAATATTGCATACAAATAATGCCTTCAAACGATTCCACTGTATAGTGAACACTAATTTATTCAAATTGTCTTTATTTGTTGAACATTTATAGTGTTTCCACTTTTTTCCTAATATAAAGAATGTGGAAGTCATTACAGTGTGTACGTTTTTGTCTTTTAATGGGAAAAATTCTTGAAATTGTAATTGCTATGTCAAAGTACATATACATTTTAAATAATGAGCAATAGTATCAATTTACCAAAGAAATCACTCAATTTATTCCCATCTGTAGTGCATAAAATGTCTATTTCTCTTCATCTTCACCAGACTCAAGATTATTTTAGTGATTGTATAATAGCCCATCACAATACATGCCATGATTTATTTAATCCGTTCTTACTTCTGAACATTTAGGTTCCTTCCTTTTCCCCCATTATAAAAAAGACTGGCGAATATCCCTGTAGATAAATCTTTTCACACCTTCAGGATTATTTCCTAAGGGTAAATTCCTAGAAGTAGAGTTTCTGAGTCATAGGATTTACACATTCTGAAGACTTTTGAATGTATAATATCAAATTATTTCTCAGAAAAATTATACCAGATTATACTCAAATGCAGCATTTAAAAACTTTTATTGATGGAAAATTTTAAAAATATACAGAAAGATAGAGAATAAAACAATGGCTCCCCCATACAGGCATCACTCAGATTCAATAATGACCAATTTGCGGCCAACCTAATTCATCTACAGCTCTGCCATTTGGCTAGATTATTTTACATCAGATCCAGAGGGGAAATTTTCAACATGCTCTCATTTGAACAGCTGAGGATTTAGAAGACAAATAAAAAGCTCCCTTTCCAGAAGGTGCCTTGGTGGAAATCTCTTGGACTTTCATGTGCTCACACCCTCAAGTCCTTGGCCAGGAGAGGGCCACCCCCTCAGTCCTTGCTGAGGTGCCCAGGGGACCCATAGGAAGCCCTGATGTACTGTGCTCACTCCCTGCCCGGTAAGACCCAATGATTCTGCAGGAGAAGATTAATCCAGCTCACTTCTGAGGGTTTTCGGGGCTTTTTCTGAGTCTCTGTATTCCCCAGCTACACGTTATTCACCATCTAAATAAAGTGGAGGTAGATAATGTAACCCATCCGTGGCTCATGTAAGTGCAAATATTGTGATTTGTGTTTACAGCGATTGCCACTGAGCAGGAGGCTTTTCTTTAGCTTCTGCTGAATTTTTCCAGGCTGGTTGAATTTTGTAATACTAGTTGGTCACATTGCATCAATAAGTCAGCACAATCTTTGGCCAGAAATATAAACAATTCCTTTAGTAAGAAAGCACAGCAATGGTTCAGTCTTTTTCCAGCTCTTCAGGGGATGTTACATAGAACTGTACCAGGAGGCATGATGCATGATAGCTCGGAGGGGACAGAAGAAGGAACTTGAAGACCTAAGTTAGTCAATTTGCAGCTAAAGAGCAGGAAGAGGCCTCCTAGGCCAGAACAGTAAGTGAAGGGATGAATATTCAAAGTCGACTTCCAAATGTCAGATACAAATCACCCTCAAGAGTTCACTGGAGTTATTCTCAAGATACTGCATCAGCTCCAGAGGTTATCCAGCCCAGATTTCAATAGTTCACACGATGACACTTGGGTTGTCAGAGTACAAAGGAAAGACCCTGGGGTTTGAGGCAAAGGGGACTTTGAGTCCCAGCTCCACCTGCAGAGCAACTTTGGGCAGGGGGCTCATTAGTCGAGTTATTCACTCACTACTCAACAAAGACATTTCCAGCACCTTCTGTGTGCCGGATGGTGTGCCTGCCACTGAGGCCTTGGTGGTGAGCAAGTCATTACTTCTGTCCTTAAGGATCCCACAGCCTGATGGGGGATGATGTGATGCCATGACAAGGGAGCACACAGGGAGGGGTCAGGGGTCTTCCTAGAGGAAGTGGCATCCAAGCCAACATCAGAGAGTAAGTCAGAGTTAGCTAACTCAGGTGAGGCTGGGGCAAATGGGGGATCCAGTGTGGGAGAGAGGATTCTAGGCAGAGGAAACAGCCTTCAAAGCACACTGTGGAACTAAAGGCAGACAGGGCAGAGTGTGGTGTGCGGGGACTGGAATGGCAGGGTGACGCTCAAGAGGGAGCAGTGCCAGAACATGGGGGACATCCAGGGCAGACGCCAGGACAATTCAGGATACTGTAGAGCTTCAAGCTGCACTGAGAATGGTCTATCGGGCTGTAACCCAGAATGGATGGAGGGAGCAGTAACAGCAGGGAGGGTTCACACCACTGTGGTAGCAGGGGGTGGTGAGCCCCGGATGGAGCCAAATCTCTTCCACAGGTGAATGACTGGCCCTGGAGGTTGTGGCATGAAGAAAGAAGGTCCCAGGGACTGTGCCACTTCAGACTCTTACCTGACCTCACTGTTCATCGTCCCCTCTCCCTGTGATTTAATACCACCTATGAAAATCCAGGTTGCCTACCTTCTGCCTGTGTCCCAGGAAATGAAAATGGGCTGCTTAAAATGCAAGCCTTGACCTAAATCCCGTAGTGTTTAGATTTTTCCCCTACCCAAGAAGTTCGAGTCAGAGACTGTGGCTGCCTGCCACTCCGGGGATGAGTCTTAAAGCCACGGTTTGCTGCACGGTAACATAAGAGAGAAATCTGGTCAGGAAACTCCAGAAAATCATTTCTCAGCCATCTGTCTTCCCCTGAATGGCAGCCAGAGATCGCTCCCCAAGTCGTGTACGGCAGGCAGCTTGTTTGGAAAGCCGCCGGAGCTGGGGTGCGAGGGTGCTTGCTCTGCGTTTGGAGAAGGCAGCCGGCTGGCAGGCCACGCCTCAGGTCAGGAGGATCAGACCATCCAAGGACAGGGAAATTAGTTCCCGGAGCCTTCCCAGATACCTCGTTATTGAAATGAACTTTTCCTCTAAGGAAATAGAGCTGTGCTGATTGACAGCCAAGCCCTGACTGCAGGTAATGGCAGACTCTACTGATGCTATTTTTTCAACTTAGTACTAGTTTGAGAAAAAATGTGAACTGGTTACCTAGAATAGATTCTTCCCCGATGCTGGTGGAGACTCAGAGAGATTCCATTATGCCTGGTTGCCCTGAGAGTCTCGAAGCAGGAGTTAACTATTCTTCCTTAGGGTCTGTTGAAAGTGGCCTGACCTGATGAAAAGCCGGAATCGATGAACCCGTACTTTCAAGATGTAAAAGGAAAGAAAAATGACAGCAGGTGGTGCTCCCGGGAGGGTGAAATGTTCGTATTTATAAGAGGAGATCTTTCAGCCTCCCCCTCACTGCTCTCCCTTCCCCGCAGTGCTGTTGACTCTGTATTCTTCTGGAGACAGTATGGGCCATTGATTTAGAAAGCACGGAGAAGGCAGGCATCCTCGGTGTGACCAACTGGATCAGTTTTCATTCATGTGCCTCAAGGGGCAATTTGGGCTGAACTAGAACCCCATTATTGCAAGTGATAGCATCATCTCCATCTGTCTTCATTCATATGTGGCTTTTATATGTTGTGATCGGGACAGGAAGAAAGTAGGGGTTTCTTGGACTTCTGCCCATCAACCCTTGGCCTGGGTTCCATCTCTGGGAGTATAAGAATCTGAAACCAATGTGATGATTTTCATGGGCAACTCAGTAAGATTGTTGGGCACAAGCTGGGATGCTTTAGGACCCAGGTGACACAGTGTGGCCTGGGAGTGGGAAAAGGCTATTCTGTCCCTCTGCACAGGACTCAGTGCAGGGCTGAGGACTGGTGGCCTTTGAAATCTTTTTCAAGCAGCTCAAAGGGAGAGTGGAAGCCAAGGAAGAGATGCCGCAGAGTGCTCCCAGTGGTTGCTGCAGCTGGAAGCCTGGCCTGTGCCCAGCATGAGGCTCCCCTGTGCTGGCTCTGAGAATTTCCCAGGAGACCCTTGACAGGGGCTACATTCTGGATGGGCAGGTGAAGGGCTTGCCCAGGGTCATTGCAATTGGGGCATACACATAAATATAACCCCATTTTATATTCCCAAACTGGGAGGCTATGGGACACAGGAGAACTTGCAGGGCGGTGTTGGCATCACCCTGTCTTGCCATCTCTCTGGCTCCGATTCAACCTAGCAGCAACTGTGCAGGACTTCCCTGGAAGGACAAGGTTTGATTTCCTCACATCTCTCCAATGAGGGATTATTTCTCATCCAGGGACAGGCAAGAGTCCTGCTGCTTGTCCTGCTGCTTCTCTTGCTGCTTCTAGGGGAGATCTCAATATGAGGGGAGCAGCAGAGAAGCTGACCGTGGGGGGGAAGGATGGCGTCAGTCTTGGAGGGAGGGAAGGAGGAGGGAAGAAGAAATGGTCTTAGGTGGTCGCCTTGAGCAATAGCTGTTAGACTGAGAGAGGTTCATTTTCTTTGTCGTAGAGCAAATTGACACGGACAAATGTTTGAGGTTCCAAGATGAAAGCTGCGAAGCCAGGAAAGCTACCTCTAGGAAGTGCTTCTTTTATTCCAAAATTTCGAGAGTGAGTGGAGTGTTAAGCTAGGAAGTTCTAGCTGAGGGACCAAAACTATTCTAAGTTAAAAAATGGCCTAAGACCAACATCACCAAGATGGCCTAACATCCATTTAATAGTAACTCTCTGAGTGCAATCCAAATTCCACCCTGCACGAGATGTTCTTGGGGTGTTGGTTTAAAATGCAAATCCCTTGGCCCCACTCAAACCTGCTGAATCAGAGTCCTGTGGGGATGGGGCTGGAAGTCTATTTTCGTGACAAATACCCAGACCATTTCTATGCTGTAAAATTTAAGAACACTTTGTCTATACCTGCACGTCCAATATAGTAGCTACTAATCACTTATGACTATTTAATTAAAATAATATAAAATTAAAAATTCACTTCTTGAGTCACATGGCCATATTTCAAAGCCCCACATGGCTACTATATTGAACAGGGTACAACATTTCTGTCATTCCAGAAAGTTCCATTGGATAAAGATGGCTATACTGTAAAGAAAATTATAAATGTGAGGCTGGGCACTGTGGCTCATGTCTGTAATCTCTGGGAGACTGAGGCAGGGAGATAGCCTGAGCTTACAGGTTTGAGACCAGCCTGAGCCAGAACAAGATTGTGTCTCTAAAAATAGCCGGGCATTGTGGCAGGCACCTGCAGTCCCAGGTACTTGGGAGGCTGAGGCAAAAGAATCGCTTGAGCCCAAGAATTTGAGGTTGCTGTGAGCTATGATGCCACAGCACTCTACCAAGGGCAACAAAGTGAGACCCTGTCTCTAAAAAGAAAATATGATTTAGAAGATTATAAATAATGCTAAGATGTGAAATTTAATCAAGTACTCTATAAAAATGTTGTTTATTCCTAATAAGTGAGCTTGGCATTGGTTAGTATTGATTTGTGAGGATGTGGCTGTACCTGTGTGTCATCTCTTTTCTGCCTTTTGGCTACCCCCCACATAGCCTCTGCAGGAATTATGTGAGTATGGCCTAATACACCTATAGGTGGGTGTAGTCCTGTGGCTACCACTTGGGGCGGGGGAGTGGTCACTGGAGCCTTTGGGCAAAGCAAAATGTTCCCATTGCTCTGGCTGATGCAAGCCCAGGTGTGCTTGGCAAGCCAGGTGCAGGATAGTCTTCAGATCTTACTTGCCTCCTCAGCCAGACACTTTTGAGCAATGCAGAATTTATAAAACCTTATGCAATGGCCCATGTGGGAAGTAGTTTTAGTTGTGGTTACCAATTTCCTTATCTGAAAAGTACAAAGCTCTAATGCCCTATTTTATTTACTTATTTTTTAGAGGGGAGGTCTTATTATGCTACCCAGGCTAAACTCAGATCCCTGGGCTCAAGGGATCCTCCTGCTTCAGCCTCCCGAGCACCTGGGACTACAGGCACCCACCACCTGCCTGGCTTAATGCTTGGCTTAATGTACAATTAAAAACCATCTGCTAAGGCTGAACCTCATACTGGGGACTAGGGACCCGACACCAGAGAGAGAAGGTTGCTGGCCTCAAGTTATTTGCAGCTGAGTTGGGGAGGTGTGCTAAATGGCACACACGGTGCAGCATGGTAAGTGCAGTGGACACACCAGTGGAGGGCGCCAGGGAGCTTCAGGTGCCTGGGGGTGGGATGGGGCATTAACCATCTTGGAGGAGGCAGGGAAGTCTCTCTGAATGTCCTAGATGATACACGGAAGACCCCAGAAGCCTGATGAACAGGGCAGGGAAATTCAGTGTGGGCAGAGGGTCAGCCAGATGGAAGACCAGGGGAGAGACTGCATGGTGTTTAGGGAGCTACCAGTCCACACTGGTGATGCTGGAGCTTAGGGTATGAGTCACAAAAGACTGGAGATGAGGTGGAGAGTTGGGGGAGCTGGGGCTGCAGCCTCAAAGCTGGACCTTTATCCTGCTTTGCATACAGAGTTGAGCAAAGGCTTTTAGCTGCTCCGGTTGTCATTTTCAATAGATCATTTTGAAAAATATGTCATAAGTAATAATATATTTATGTGGTACTTTTTATTGTATCTGATTGCCTTTGATTTTCACAACACTCTCGAGAAAAGCAAGATGGGCGTGATTTGCCATTATTACAGACGTGGAAAGTGAGGCTCAGAGAGGGGGTGTTACCCACTTTGCCCAGGGTCACATGACCCCAACTCAAGCATTTTGGGTTTCTCATTTAATAATTTGAAAGTTATTTTAAAATTACGATTTCCTAATTATAAAAGTAGAGAATATTCATGGAAAAATTGGGAAAATATATTAAATATGAAAAAAATTCACCCATAAATCTACTTTTACGGTTATCATTCATTTCGTTAACGTTCAGTCATAGGTAGATAGATACACACACGCATAAAATACTAGTTAACCACGAATGAGATGCCGTCTATTTATACATCACATATACTATTTTCATATACTAGGACCATTTGTAAGTTGAGTTTAGTATCCTAGTTTTCTCACTTTACAAGTTTATCATGAGCATCTTTTCATGTCCTTTGAGAGTCTTTGGTAGTAAGATTTTAATGGCCACACGTATTAGATTGTATGATGATTTATTATATTAATTTCTTGTAGCTAGATATTTTCTAAGTTGCTTCCCATTTTTTTGTAATATTAACATGTTTTAAGGATTATTATTGCCTTTGGATAAATTCCTTTAAAAAACTAAATTACTGTGTCAAAAAGAGTGAGGCATTTTAAAGCCCTTGATAGATACTGCCGAACTCCTCTGTGGAAAGTTGGCATTGGTTTGCACTGCTGCCAGCTGGGTATGACAGTGGCTTTTTTACTGAAGCCCTGCCAAACTGTAAGTCTCTTGGTTATAACTCAACTCAGTGTAAACGCTTCGTATCATTATTATTGTAATCCTTAGAAAGAAGACCGCCAGTGACACAGGGGTGGTGACACAGGGGCGGTGAGTGTGTGTGTCTATTGATCTGCTGTCCCAGTGTTCTTTGTGTTCAGAGCAAGAAAAAAGCTCTTTTTGTTTATAATTTTTTTTTTTTTTTTTTGGTGACAGAGTCTCACTTTGCCCGGGTAGAGTGCCGTGGTGTTCACCGCAACCTCAAATTCTTGGGCTCAAGTGATCCTCTTGCCTCACCCTCCCGGGTAGCTGGGACTACAGGCACCACCACAATACCTGGCTACTTTTTAGAGATGGAGGTCCTGCTCTTGCTCAGGCTAGTCTCTAACTCCTGAGCTCAAGCAATCCACTGGCCTCGGCCTCCCAGAGTGCTGGGATTACAGGCAGGAAAAGTTCTATTTAACCAATAAGTCCTATGAAATGAAATCCGTCCATCTGATCTGAAATCTCATTTACAGTGATTTTCACAGAATTGAAAGTATATTTGATTATTGCATATCTTATTTTGAATGAAAAAAATGTGGTTTCTAAGAGAAAGGGGGTCAAAAGCTTGTACCAGAATGTGGAGAAGATACTCCTGGCCTCCCCAGCCACACTGGGAAGAGTCATATGACTCTTTTACACTCTGGTTTTGAAAGGTCCAAAGCAGATGCACTGTGGGTCCATAAAGTGGCTGATGAAAATACAAACCAGGGCTCGGCACCTATAGCTCAACCAGCTAAGGCTCCAGCCACGTACACCTAAGGTGGCGGGTTCGAATCCCCAGCCCGGGCCACCAAACAACAATAATGGCTGCAACCAAAAAATAGCTGGGCGTTGTGGCGGGCGCCTGTGGTCCCAGCTACTTGGGAGGCAGAGGCAGGAGACTCGCTAATGCCACAGCACTCTACATAGGGGGACAGCTTGAGGCTCTGTCTCAAAAAAAAAAAAAAAAAAGAAAAGAAAATACAAACCAGAGTGCATCTAAATGGTCCATCCAGCATTGCCAGGAGCACTGTGGACAAGGTGAGCCTTAGAGAGATCCCAAAGCCTTTAGGTTGCAGGGAGCTGAGCGGTGGCATTACCAGGAAGCCAGCTGGGTGGGACGGCTAATGGTAGACCCCTCACAGCCTCTCATAAGTGCTGGAGAGCAGGAAAGGAGGTGCCATTGGATCTTATGGGGATTTCAACTGGGGATTGGGAACTTAGAGACCTAGGCCCCTTCTGCCTCCCAATGGCCACTTCTTTTTGTTAACTCTCTTTCTATGTACCCCCAATTTCTTCTGTTTAGTCATTTTTCATGTGGCCCCAAAGTAGCCAATTCAACCCCTAAGTTAGTTTGAATTTTCAGTTCTAAGACTTCATCAAACTGGCAACATCCTCTGTGTCTCTCAGTTTAAATTTCTGAAAGACAGAAGTCCTTTGGCCCAGAACATTCTATGGATGTTCCTGACTCTAAGTCAAATGGCCCTTCCTGGACTCTCAGTCACAGGCAGAGAACAGATGGGACACGTGACACACAGGACTGTGGGCTGTGAGTAGACCTGCTATGGTCAATTGCAGATGTTTGAAGTGGAAAAAGAATTTTTGTTCCTCTTTTTTTTTTTTTTGCCAGGGTTTGAACCTGCCACCTCTGGTATATGGGGCCAGCGCCCTACTCTTTTGAGCCACAGGCACTGCCCGAATTTTGTTTTCTTTTATAAGACAACTTCACATTGCCCTTGACACCAAGAGAAAGATGAGAAAGGAAGAGATAAGGCCCAAGGCCTATTTCAGGTCCTGAGATAAGGTGCATGTGAGCAAGAAGGGTGGTGTGTTGGAAGTCAGAGGACCTGGGTGCAAATCCTCACTGCTCTTCCTGGGAGCTGGTTCTGGGAGCAGATATTTCTCCAGTCGCAGTTCCACACCTGGGAAAGGCAGATTCCTCTGGCCTCCTGGAGAGCATCTTCTACATGAAAGTGAGTTTTAATTGCAAAGCGTACTCTTCTACATCCACCTCTTTGCCCCCCCTGTGAGCAGCTCTGATTGCCCCGAGATCTCTAGCAAAGCAGAGTACAACAGGTATTTCTTTTTCTACATCAAAGAGGTTCTCCAAATTCTTATTCATATGACTCTTTTATGATCATAAATTATGGAGGACCCCAAAGAGCTATTTAGGTATGTCATGGTTATCTACTGTATTCAGAGTGAGAACTGGACTAAAAATATATGTAGTTAGTAATTCATTATAAGAAAATAATAAACCCACTCATTAACTGATGGGCACTGAGGTTGATAACATATCTTTGCAAGTTTGTGCTGCGATAAATATTTGGGTGCGAAGTGTCTTTGATACGATGACTTCTTTTCCTTTGGGTAGATATCCAGTAGTGGGGTTACTAGATCTCGGATGGAACTGGAGAACATTATTGTAAGTAAAGTATCTCAGGAATGGAAAGACAAATATTACATGTTCTAATTAATAAGTAGGAACTAAACAATGGGCACACACAGTCATAAAGTGAAGTAAAGGACTTTGGAAACTAAGAATGGGGAGAGGGCTAAAAACTTCCTGTCAGTTACAAGGTACGCTATTCTGGGGATGGGCACGCTAAAAGCCCTGATTTCAGCATTAAACAGTTCATCCAAGGAAGGAAAATGCTTCTTCCCCCCTTAATATTTTGAAATTACAAAAATAAAATAAACCCACTAACTGTTCATACAAATGTGTATTTTTTTTTTTTTTTGAGACAGAGTCTTACTGTGTTGCCCTCGGTAGAGTGCTATGGCGTCACAGCTCACAGCTGTGGGCTTAATCTTGGGCTTAAACAATTCTCTTGCCTCAGCCTCCCAAGTAGCTGGGACTACAGGCGCCCGCCACAAAGCCCAGCTATCTTTTTGTTGCAGTTGTCATTGTTGTCTGGTAGGCCCTGCACCGGGTTCAAACCTGCTAGCCTTGGTGTACATGGTGGTGCCCTAGCTGCTGAGCTATAGGCACTGAGTCCTGGCTATGGTTTGGTTGCATTTGTCATTGTTGTTTAGCCAGCCCAGGCCTGACTCAAACTCTCTACCTTCTGTGTTTGTGGCCAGCACCCTATTCACTGAGCTACGGGAGCCAAG
This sequence comes from Galago senegalensis, assembly GCA_963575145.1. Taxonomy (NCBI): domain Eukaryota; kingdom Metazoa; phylum Chordata; class Mammalia; order Primates; family Galagidae; genus Galago; species Galago senegalensis. The sequence goes on from CAUYTI010147682.1 coordinate 25,852, forward strand.
TCACAAATGTGTGTTTTTATTAAAAAAATAACTACAGTTTCCAAAGCAAAACTATCAAGTAAAGAATGGCACTGTTTTACATTTTTGCACTAACTTTAATATCTAGCTTATTACATGTAATCTGTTGGGATGTGTTGTTTTGGCTGAAGTATAGGAAGACAATTTGGCCTCTATACGTGTACGCTTGGAGAAGAACTTTAAAAGCTTTCTAATTATGAATGTTCTTTGATACTACACACCTACCCAACAAGTAGTTACTTAAAGTTAAGTTGCAAAAATCTAAAATCCTATCAGTGGACTTTTCATTCTCTATTCTATTAAACTCCATTAGTCTAGCTTGCACTTCTATAAGATCCGTGCACGATTTTGTAACATTATGCATTGGCCATTTGGAAAACATTGGTTCAGTGACTTACATACATCTTCCAAATGTTGACACACTTCTTTATACAACATAAAAAATTCTGTTCATTAAAAGTCTTAAAATACTGGGAAATGTCAGGCTTACAGCGGTGATGGGAAGTTTCTCAAAAAATGTTAATTTTGCTTGAAAGCTCAAACTCTATCATTGGCAACAAATACCGTCAGTTGATTTCTTTGACATGACAGGCTCATTTTGTTCATTTTAAAGAAAACTTCTGCCAAATACCCTAGTCTGAATAACTACATTTTGTCTATCAGTGATTCCTTTAAGTAAAAATGATGTTCTATTAAAAAAAAAAAAAAAGCAGGCTTGTTCAGCTCACGGCACAAACCCATCCTGCAGAGCTTTCCTTCAAGACTGAGCCTCACACCGCAGATACTGCAGGACAGCTTTGTGCTTAACTTCCACTTTGTCACAGAGAATTGCATGAATTCGAGGGTCAAGATAAATGAAATTAGTAGTTCTCACGGCTTCATGAAGAACATTCGTCGGTGGCAGGCACTGCGGTACTGCGAGTGTGTGGGGATGGGTGTAGGGCGGTGAGGGCGTCACTCACTGAGCTTCCCACCACCAGTGACAATCTCAGCACGGGGACAGAGTTATGATGAAAATGGTTTGCATGGCTTGGTGCCTGTGGCTCAAGCGGCTAAAGCGCCAGCCACATACACCTAAGGTGGCGGGTTCGAATCCCCAGCCCAGGCCCACCAAACAACAATGATGGCTGCAACCAAAAATGGCCAGGTGTTGTAGCGGGTGCCTGTGGTCCCAGCTACTTGGGAGGCTGAGGCAGAAGACTCACTTGAGTTGGAGGTTGCTGTGAGTGTGATGCCATGGCACTCTACCCAGGGGGATAGCTTGAGGCTCCGTCTCAAAAAAAGAAAATGGTTTGCACCCATGGGCCTCCTGAAAGGGTCTTGGGGACCCTCCGGGCTCCAGAGCCTAAATTTTATTATTATTATTATTATTTTTTTTTTTTTGCAGTTTTTGGCCAGGGCGGGGTTTGAACCCACCACCTCGAGTATATGGGGCCAGCACCCTACACCTTTGAGCCACAGGTGCTGCCCCAGAACCTAAATTTTAAAAGCTACTGTTCTAGGGCATTTGGATTGCAAGAAATAATACACTTTATTAGGGTATTTTCTAAGTAAAACTGATTCTGTCTCAAGGAAGTCCGCTGGGCTTACTTTTCTGGGATTCTCTCCTCTCGGCTTGGATCAGGCAACAAGGCTGACCCAGAAAACAAGTGAGAGTCTTGGTCCCTCCTGGTGATGGGTGCTGCTGCTGCTCTTTGCCCAGCCCTCCTGGTGTGCCCAGGGGCTGGTGGCTCTGCTGGAAGCTCCACCTCCGTGCCTTACTCAGCTGTGGGACCTTCCCAGGACCCTCCAGGCCCTGGTGCTTGTGCCCATGCTTACAGACCCTTCCTTCTAGAGGCTCCTCCCAGGTGCTGTGCTTGTCGTCAGCTCAGTTCTTTAGCACTCTGGAACCTGCAGTCCTCCTCCCTTCCTAGTTTCTGTGTCCCCAACCCCTCAGGCTCAGGCCTTCTCCTTGTAAATCCCTGAAGCCCTAAGCCTTCAAACCCTTCTATTCCTCAACATCTTGGCTTAATTCGCTCAGCGGACCTTAGTCTGTGCCCCACGTACTGTACATGAGTTTGACTACAAGTGCTTTTGTTTTCTTAAAATTTGAATTAACTGCCAACATTTAAAAACCAAGATATTTACAGACAATCATGAAATCTGTCTTTTCTTAAAGCGTTAGAGGGTCTGGAAGCTTTAAGCCTACACTTTTACTACGTGGTGTCAGTTGGCTGCGGGGGAGGAGGAGGCGCACTCTAGTTTGTCGAAGTCCCTACCACTCCCTATTACCTTATCGCAGCCTGCTTTGCTATTTTATGTACCTGTCTGGCCTCATGAAGATTTAAACTTGTCATCCTTGTCCAGTTCTTGGAAGAACAAAGAATGTTTAAGGTTTACCTTCACCTCCCTGGCAAACTGTACACAAATTAGTTTTTTAATCACCCTGCTGTACCCAAGAAGAGTTAAGCTTGTCCAACGAAATGTGATGAAAAGATGGCTGTGTTGTCTCCAGCCCAGTTTAAAAGCAGAGCTTCTCTTGACCTTAAGCTACCTTCATGGAGCCCATGGGGTTCCACAGAGCACCACTTAACAGCCACAGGCCTAGCAAGAGGAAAGTGGGAGTCCCTGATTGACCTCAGCCAAAGATAAGGGGGTGAGGCTGCTGACCAAACTCTGCTGAGGAGGCCCACAGCTTGAGGAATACCGGGTGGATTGACTGTTGGCTGCAGGGCTCTGCCTCACCAGCTGGGTATCCAGGGTAGATTCCCCCAACCCTGCCAAAGCAGGTCCCATTTTAGCCCTCTCAACACCAGTTGTCAACTACCGTGTGTGTCATACTCGGGTGGGGTGGAGGGAGCCACCTTGGCCGGCTCCTCTCAGGGCAGAAGCAGGCACTGTCTGCGGGGTTGTCATATGTAAGTTGTCTTCAGGAAACCACAAGGCAGAGCTCATGTCCGACTGAAGCCACCGAGTGACACGGTTCTGGGAAACGCGGTGGTGGGGCGTTCAAGCTCAGTGTCACTGTTCCTTTCCTTGCTCCTTTTGTATAGAAAGATCAATCTCATGTCTAATTCATTTGAAAATTCTCCACTTCTCTGTGTGTGTTTTTGGTAAAAATAGAAGCCTCTGAGGAGTGCAGGCTCCTGCTGAATTTTATGAGCAACTTTTCAAAGCTTGGTAACCAGGTTCTTCTAATCTTTCCTTGAGTGAATTAAGCACCAGTGGGAGGCTTGCTTTCCGGATGACTGGTTTGAATAAAAGACTTTCAGAGTTGGGAGTAGGAGGCTTTTAAGGTTATTTAATCAATCTACAGACCACAGAAAAGCACAGCTAAGAGAGTGGACAAGTTGGCAGGACGCTGGCCTCATGACCTCTGCTCCCATCCCTGTCTCACCCCACCCTCCATTCCCCCTCCTTCCTTATCCTTTCTTCCCTTCCTTCCTCCTTCTCCCTCCCTCCCCTCTTTCCACCCTTACTGCCCCTTTCTGGTCCCAATATCACTGCTTCTTCTTCTCTTCCTAACCAGGAAATGCTTTCCTAAAGATAAATATGATTTCATTTCTTCCCTGCTTAAAACTTTTGGTGGTTTCCCTTGGTTCAGACACATCTATGGTTTTAGAGTTTGCCTTTGAGGGAAGGGTGGGGTTGGTGTTAGGGAAGGGCATGAGGAAGTTTCTGGAAGGCTGGCAATGTTCTATTCTTGGGTCTGGTTATGTGGGCAGTCATATTGTGATTATTTGGAGGTTGGGTTTTTTGAGACAGAATCTCACTTTGTTGCCCAGGCTAGAGTACTACCAGCTTAGCTCACAGCAACCTCAAATTCCTGGGCTCAAGTGATCCTCCTGCCTCAGCCTCCAGAGTAGCTGGGACTACAGTCACCTGTCCCACGATGCATGGCTAGTTTTTCTATTTTTAGTAGAGATGGGGTCTCAATCTTGCTCAGCCTGGCCTTGAATTCCTGAGCTCAAGCAATATACCTGCCCCTGCGTCTCACAGAGCTAGGGTTACAGGCATTAGCCACCATATCCAGCCCATATTGTGAACATTTGTTGATGCCATTATGATGTCTGCTCTTTTCTGATTCATGCCATACGACCGTAAAAAATGTTTACATTGGTGCAGTGCTTTACCTGTCCGTTTTATACTTTCCAAGGTGAGGTGAGGAACGGTTTTGAATCCTGTGGAAGGGGACATTTAGGATTACTGAAGAAGGCCACTGGATCTTGTGGCAGCCTTGAAGCTGGAGGATCAGAACAATGAGCTAATTACAGTGACTGCTGGTGTGACAGACTTTGGGCTGTCTGAGGAATGGTACCATGGCACTGTAGAGTGCTGAGATAACGACAATTCCACAAAGCTTCTAGAATCCTTTACAAAGGTTATGAGGGCCTGAGCAGGAAACATTAGTTATGGACCAGTTTCAATCTAAAAAAGGATTTGTCTGGGGTGCAGGTTGGGTAGGCATGGGCATGATGTAGCTCTTAGCAGGGTGTGAGGCTGCTCTACAGGAAGCTTGCCTGAGAGTTGTGACTAGGGGTACCAAGGAGATAGAAGGCCTTAGGACCTAGGAAAGATGCCAGGCCTTCCTTAGAGACAGGCTGGGAAACTCTCCCTTAGAAGTGGCCCTAATAGGTGGGCCCGTTCAGGGGTCCAAGTCAGATTATAGTTTCAGGCCTCACATCTAGACACATTTGCATCCTGTACAAGAAGAAGATAGCCTGTTTCTTCCCTATGTCTCCCTGCCCAGAACCTCCCAACACATTAGCTGTATGGTCACTGCCTGGCACCCGATTACAGACACACCCTAAACCAGGGGTCCTCAAACTTTTTAAACAGGGGGCCAGTTCACTGTCCCTCAGATCACTGAGGGGCCAGACTGTGGGCCTGGGGACGAGTCCGCTGCTAAGCAGGATATGCAGTGGTGGCAAAAACACTCAGTGGGCTGGATAAATGTCCTAGGTGGGCTGTATGTGGCCCGTGGGCTGTAGTTTGGGGATGCCTGCCCTAAACTAAGTGGAATGGCACTACTGAGATTAGTTTAAATCTCTTGGGATAAACCCCAGGATCCAGGGATTACGTTGTGCTGGATAGGAGTGGGCAAATGAGTGGTGCTCTGTCTGCAAGGAAGGTCTCAGGACTGGAATGGATCTTAAACGTCTCCAGCCCGACTTCTCTAAGGAAGGTTCCTCCAGCCAGCATTTCAACCTTCTCATCCTCCTACTCCTCACTTCTCCAGCCCCTTGCCCCATTGCCCTTCCCCAGGTGGCCCTCTCACCTGTCCCTGCCTGCCTGCCCAGAGCACTGTGTCTTCTCTCTGACGGTCCCCATGTGTCTTCTCCAGGAGGCATGCCTCCCTTCCCCCCTACCCGTCCTGCCCCAGTCACTGCCCTCAGCCTGCAGGGAGTGTCGCTGTGTGATTTACCTGCCGATCCCTTGCTTGTGAACGTTCCAAGTCCCTTAGGTCACCCTCAGGCATTTCATGACCTGCTTTTCTCCTAGACAAGAATCTGAGCTCCTTGACAAGAGTGATATCTTCTGATTCTTGGGCAACTCCAGAAACAATGAGCCTCCCGCTCACACTCTCTCTGTCTGTCTCTCTTATCTCTTGTGATCCGCACAACCACTTGGGAGGGTAGGCAGCTGATCACTGCTAATTAACTAATTAGCCAGGGTGTGCTGGGCCTCACCTCCTGCCCTTCCAGGCTCCTCTGTACATGAGAGGCACAGTTCCAGCATGGAGAAAACCTAGAAAACTCTAGGAAAATGTGTCCTTTTGGGATACAGTGTATGTCTCCAGGGCTAACTGGAGCTCCACTGTAACCAAACCAAGCACTGTCACAGCGTTGGAATACAGCAGAAGGGAACTGGAACCCCCAGAGCACCTGCGCTGCGCCAAGGGCTTTTCCCTTTCCACGGAGCACTTGCGGGCTGCCTCCTCTGCGCATGCGCGACCTCCCCCACGTCTCTTCCTGCAAAGGTTCTATCTAGCCCCTGCTGCTGAGCGCCAACGGCACCCTTGGTGAAGCTTCACCTGAATTTCTCAGAAAAAGTTGTTTTTTCCTCCTCTATTGTCATTACACTTCGTGCAAACTCTCTGCGCAGCTCCAGCCCAGAGCAGTAGAGCCCCTCGGTGTGTGACTCCTTAAGGCCACGCGCAATTTTTGTTTTTCCTTTGAATCATCTGGGTACAGATCCGTGCCTGCCAGGAGGTAACAGTAGCTCCGTGATTCAATCCCTGCGGAAATAAATTAAATTAATTGTTGCTCAGGACAGCAGAAAGTAACATTCTGAAGAAGTGAATAAAGTGAATAGAGTAAATACTATGACCCCTAAACAAGTATTTTTTCCTTTATTTATGGCTTATGGAGAAAGGAAGACTGAGAAATGAGGAGACAAGTGAGGAGTGATAAGGCTTCCCTCCAAATGAGCTTCCCACTTAGAGCAGGGCCCGTGTTATGTCCCATGGCCTAGCCCAGTATCTGGGGTATAGGCCAACCCGAAGTACTTTTCAAATGAATAATCAGCAGATGGGTGAGAAGAGTCAGATTGGGCTTCTGTTGGCTTCTGAGTGTTATCTGGGGTAGGGTTTGAGGAACCTGCTATCTGGAGTGGGCCAGGGAAGCCCCCAGTGAGAGAATAATCCCTTTGCCTATTTAACCATCTTGCCTATGGCCTGTCTGCACCTCAGACCTGTGATTGATCAGTCAGCCCCACTTTCACCCCTCAACTAGGGCACCAGTGCCTGCAGCGTCCCATTTTAGGCCCTGGACTGAGACTTCAGGTCAAGCGATGAGTCCGGGCCTGGGCCTCATGTGTCCCAGGCCTCTGGCAAAGGTATAAATGGAAACCCAAGGACAATACATTATAAACCAAGGGAATAAATTATTCAATAACATATATTTTAGCCTTCTACTTTGACATATGCCTTCAAAACAACAAAATACAAAATATGTGCAAACCTGCAGTTTTTATATGACAGAAATTTAGCCAGATACCAGAAGACAGAATTAAATCATCCTTATGCATGGCTTGGTGTTTGGTTGATGGGACAGTGAAGATGGGGTAACTACCAAAATAAAAGCACATGTAATTCATAGATGATTGCACATTTGCACCATAAATTTTCTTTTTCATGTTCTTATTTCAGCAAAATCAATCACTAATTATGTTGTAATATAATCCAGACATTCGTATCATGCATGCTCTAATGATCTGGATATTTTTTGAAAATTCGTAGTATTCAGTGTCCAAAGGTTCAACATATTTTCATCATAAAGTATAAATTAAACTGAAGGTAAACTATTTGAATGTACTTTTAAAATATGTTTTCCAGAAAAGTAATTTTATTTTTAATGTATTAAAATTATCTATTAATAATAATTAAAATTAAGAGTAAAATGGAAATTATAATTAGTGGATGTGAAAATGTTTAATCAAAATTATTTAAGGAAAGCTAAATAAAACTATTCCCACGATTCTGGTGTGTAATGTGCATGTAATTAACAGTGTAAAGAAACAGCCTCTTTCCTCATGCACATGATGTGTGTGACTATGGACACATCTAGTGCTTCTCAACCCGGGCCATTTCCCTCACCAGGAGCATTGTGGGGGAAGTCTTTGGCTGACACAGCTGCTACCAGTATGGAACAGGTAGAGACCAGGGGTGCTGCCAAACACCCTAGGTCAGCCCCACAGCAAAGAATTATACTAATACAGCCTTTTTGGAGAGAAGTATGGAAAAATTCTCAGAGGTCTAAAAGTAGACCTTCCATTTGACCTTGCAATCTCATTACTAGGTATCTACCCAGAAAAACAAAAACCATTTCACCACAAAGACATTTGTACTAGAATGTTTATTGCAGCTCAATCAAGTGCCCATCAACCCATGAATGGATCAACAAACTGTGGTGTATGTATATAATGGAATATTATTCAGCCATTAAAAAAGATGGAGACTGGGTGGCGCCTGTGGCTCAAAAGGGTAGGGCGCTGGTTTCATATGCTGGAGGCGGCAGGTTCAAACCCAGCCCCAGCCAAAAAAAAAAAAAAAAAAGATGGAGACTTTACATCTTTAACATTTACCTGGATGGAGTTGAAATACATTTTTCTTAGTAAAGTATTGCAAGAATGGAAAAATAAATATTCAATGTACTCCATACTAATATGAAACCAATATATAAACAATTACATGCTCATAAGAACAACAAAATGCTAATACAGTCCAGTTGGGGGGGGAGAGGAAGGAAGGAGGGGGGAGGAGAGAGGATGTTTGGGAGAAGGAGGGAGGGTATAAGGTGGGATCTCACCTCATGTGCACATTGTAAGGGTGTATAACACACACACACACACACACACACACACACATACACACACATCCGGGTGAGAGGCTATTCTACAAATGGGACTTTACTCTGGAAGTGAGAACAATGTAACCTAAAAATTACCCTCATATTAATTTGATTTAATTAAAAATAAATAAAAGTAAAATTAAAAAAAAGAAAAATTGCAAAATCATCCATAAAATAAATATTAGTAGTGCAGAGGTTGAGAAACTGTGGTTAGACACACACACACACACATTTGAAAGTGATATGGACTCTTTCATGGTGCAAATGTTCCTTCACTGCTGTCTGCAATTGTTGCAGAATCACCAATGGGACCATGAAGAGAAGCACGGAAATGGACATGTGACATGTAGTGCATTATGGGAGAATCTATTGCATTCTTGGCTCTGTGAGAGGAAGGATTTGATACGTTAATTAATTTGTCTTTTTTTTTACTAAGCACTTCTGCCAATGTCATCACCCATCCCCAGCTAACACGCGTCCATCTCCATCAACAGCAGCAACAGTCACCAGACACAGTCACCTTTTGTTTCTAGGACATAAGACAAGAGGTGTGGAGAAGCGTTGTCCTGGGGCCCGAATGGGGTCACTTCAAGAGAGGGTGTTTAGGTCATGTGTCCTGCTGTACCAGAGTTGAGCCACAGAGCAGGAGTGACAGAGGTGCCCATCTTTTCCCCATAGAGTAACTGTGATAAGGGGTTGAACTATAAAGTTTGAGGTCCAGGACAGTGTCTTGTCAGGGAACAAAAGCCAGCATGTAGGAGGCACCATGTCCCACTGTCAACCTGGGCTTCTGAGCAGGCACCCGGGAGAGCTGAGAGGCTGCTAATATCAGATTATTAGCAGTTTCCTAACTCTTTTGCAGAACAGCATGCTGTTTGGCTGCCAAAATATTAGGATTGACGGCAGCTGGGGAAAATGTTCTCCGAGGCAGTAAGCCTGCATATGAGGCCAAAGGAAAAATTCCTCTCAGACTGTGACCTGAGAAGGAGCCTGGCTTGCAGGTCCTCTTTGGACAGCCTCACTCAGCCCGGAGGTGGGGGGCTCCCTCTGACTCCAGGCTCCGAGGTGTGCTCTGCTGACCACGGGGCCTTTCGGGGGCAGTGGAACTGGGGAAACTCGGCCCTAATGACACTCAGCCTGATGGTAAATTTATTCTCCACGTGGTTAAGGAAATTGGGAAAGAGCAGTTGACAGAGAAGACCATCGCGACATAACCTCAGCTAGTATTTCTTGAGAAAGGCCAAAGGGGAACTAAATGGCAGCCAGCTGAGTAGGTTGGTGTTGAGAGAAGAGACGAAAGACACCTGGTTTTACTAATGCTTCATCCTTGGGTGCGCTGACAAGCCCCTCACAGTCTATCAGGTGATCCTCAACACAACCTTAGCAGGGGTAGCCAGGCAGAGTTCATATCTCCATTTCACGGAAAAGGCAAGTGGGTGGCTCACACCTGTAATCCTAGCACTCTGGGAGGCTGAGGCAGGAGTTCGAGACCAGCCTGAGCAAGAGCAAGATACCATCTGTACTAAAAATAGAAAAACCACAGCAACAAAAAAACTAGCCAGGCACTGTTGTGGGCGCCTGTAGTCCCAGCTACTTGGGAGGCTGAGGCAAGAGGATTGCTTGAGCCCAAGAGTTTGAACTTGCTGTGAGCTATGACCCAATAGCACTCTACCCACAGTGACAGAGTGAGACTCTGTCTCAAAAAATGAAAGGAAGAAAGAGAGAGGGAGGAAGAGAGATAGCAAGAGAAAGAGAGAGGAAGAAAGAAATGGGAGGATGGAAGGGAAGGAGGGAGGGAGGGAGGGAAGAAAGAGAAAAAAAGAAAGAGTAACTTGCCTAGTGAGGCACCGCCAGGCGGTGGCAGAACCCAGGGTGAGATCCTAGATCTTTTCTGTCTCTAAGGTCAATGCTCTTCCCAGGGGCATCAGTGTCTCAGAACTTGTCTACACTGGCAGTTCCAGTTATTGTAAAGTCTTGGGACCCAAATGTACAGGAAGCGCCCTCTACAGCTTCAGCCAATAGATACATAAACTGCTATCATGTGAAGAGGGCCCAGAATTTTTTGACACTAATACAAAGTTTTTCGAAAGCGTCTGGGAACCACTACTCCGCCCCATGTGGCATCAAAGATCTCCTGGCAGAGATGCCACATCCCTTAGCACCGGGGACATGGAGCACAAAATTCCTGGGAGTGAAGTTAACTAGGATCGTGGCACCAACATTTGGTTTATGTTTTGCGGTGTGTAATAGATTTGTGATTAGGGGGAGCCCTACACTTAGCACGGAGTAGGTGCGCAAAGATTTTATCGGCTGACAAAGTGCTGGCTAAATCTGAACGGAGGAGAAGGCAAGTGCCAGAGGGAAAATCAGCCTCCCGATGGTGATTCAGGGGAGACAGCAGCGAGCAAATCCCCTTGCCCATTAGGGGAAAAGGAATGGAAACAAACAGCAAAAGCATTTAGCAAATTGTTAAACACTGGAAAGCTGTTGCTTTTGAAATAATAACAACCGTGCAGTCTCATTAGAGGTTCTAATGGGAGCAGAAAAGAAACGCTCACGGCCAGTTTTCTTCCTGTGCCTATAATTAGCATATTTTTAAAGCACCGAGTAGGCTGTTACATCTTATCAATCACTCATTCGCTCACTCACTCATTTGCTCCTGCAACGAATGTCCATGAGTATCTATGACAGCCTAAGGCACTGAGGGGTTGAGGATCTAACAGTGGACAAAGCAGACAAAAGACCCTGCTCGCAGAGTTTATGCTCCAGACAGCAAATGAAAGGCGAACAGCGTGGTATATCAGATGATGGCAGGCGCCATCTCCCTGGAGACAGGGAGGCAGGGCCCGGGGACATGGTGAAGTAGGGTTGGAGGGTGCAATTTTAGGCTGAGCAGTGAAAGGCCCATTGACAAGGTGATAGCTGAGCAAAACCCAGGGGCTATGACAGGAGCAGCCAGGCAGATAGCTGAGGTAGAACATGACTAGTGTGCTATAGCACGGCCAGGAAACCATGGCGAGAAGAGCAGAGTGAGAAGGCAGAGAAAAGAAGGATGAGTTGGGAGAGAAAACAGAAGCAGATTATAGAGCACCTTCTAGGCTGCTGTAGAGTCACGGCTTCTTTTCTGGGAAGGGATGACACGACTCCACTTTAATTTCAGCAGGTTGCCCTGCTACTGTTGACAATAGAAGTAGGGAGTGAAAGGTGGGATTAAGGAAACCAGTTGGGAGCCTCTGGAAAAAATCCAGGAGAGAGATGGTGGTGGGCTGGACCACAGTGGTGGCAACGCACGTGATGAGAACTGGCTAGACTCTGGATGTATTATGAAGGTGGAAGAAACAACTTTTTCTTGTAGAGTAGACGCAGAGTAGGAGAGAAACATTCATCAAGACTGACTCCACAATTTTGAACCTGAGCAATGGTAAGGATACTGTGGTAAGAATACTGACATGATGGGCGGCGCCTGTGGCTCAGTGAGTAAGGCTCCAGCCCCATATTCTGAGGGTGGTGAGTTCAAACCCAGCCCCGTCCAAACTGCAATAATAATAAAAAGCCAGGCATTGTGGCAGGCACCTGTGGTCCCAGCTACTTGGGAGTCTGAGGCAAGAGAATTGGTTAAGCCCAAGAGTTTGAGGTTGCTGTTAGCTGTGATGCTACAGCACTCTACTTTGAGTGACATAGTAAAACTATTTCTCAAAAAAAAAAAAAAAAAACACCAGAAGTTTGGTTTTGATTGTGTTAAATTTGATGTGATATCTATCTATCTATCTACCTATCATCTATCTATCTGGAGTTCAAGGGAAAGATTCCTATTTAGAGAAGAAAAGAGGTCAGTAAATGCAACTGTGGAGATTCAACTAGATGCAATCAGCAAAAACAAACTGTGACTCAGTGGCCTGTGAAGGAGCAGGACAAGAGGAGACGGCAGAGTACTGAAAGCCAAGAGAAAAAACGGTTTCAAGAAACATCAATGGTTTCTGCTTTGTCAAAGGCTGCTGAGAAGGGTGTGCAAGGTGAGACTGAGAATCAACCATTGGACTTAGTAACATGAAGTCAGTGGTGAATGTGATAAGAAGTGAATGAACTTGGGCAGGGTGACAGCTTGACTACTGAGGTTTAAGGAAAAAAATAGGAGGAAATGTAATCAGTGAGTACAGACAACTCTTGAGTTTTGTTGCAAAAGTAGGTGTAGAAAGGAGGGAGCATGGCTGGAGGGAGCTGTCAGTCAAGAAAGGATTTGGGTTTTTTTAATGTGGGGAATATTACAGCAGGTTTCTCTGCTGAGGGGATGATGCAATGGGAGACAGAGAGGGAAGAACTGCTGGAGAAATGTTGAGTAGGCAAAAGGAGATCGGATTTGGAGCACAAGGAAGAGGCTGGCGTTAGGGAAGAGCACAGGTAAGTCGCCTGTAACAACAGGAAGGAGGCCAGATATGCTCATATATGGGTGTAGATGTGGTCATGAGAGATTGTGGAAGATGTCTTATGTCTGCTTTTGTTGCATTTATTCTCAGTGAAATGGAAAGCAAGACCATAGGCTAAAAGTGCTTGAGCAGAGGGGTGTTGGAGGTATGAAAAGAGACATCCCCCCCCGCCCATTGGCAGTGCAGGGCCTAGCAACACAGGAGGAACTCTTAGAGATGTCAGTGCCTTTCTATATAATTGCAAGGAATTCCTAAGGCCAGGTGTGGGGGCTCACACCTGTAGTCCCAGCACTCTGGGAGGCCAAACTTGTGAATTGCTTGAGCTCAGGAGTCTGAGACCAGCCTGAGCAAGAGTGAGACCCTGTCCCTACCAAAAATAGAAAACTACCCAAGCATGGTGGTGGGTGCCTGTAGTCCTGGCTATTCAGGAGGCTGAGGCGAGAAGATCTCTTGAGCCCAAGAGTTTGAGGTTCCTGTGAGCTGTGATGCCATGGCACTCTACCCCAGGGTGACTCAGTGAGACTCTGTCTCCAAAAAAAAAAAAAAAAAGAAAAAAGAAAAAAAAAAGAGAGGAAGAAAGGGAAGGAATTCCTGTATTGCCTTTGTCATTGTTGTTCGTAGCAATGATTTTTAAAAAATACGTACATTGTTTTTATTATTATCATAGTAATTTTCATGCTCAGTATAGGAAATTATGGAAAATGCAGAAAAATATATAGAAAAATCACTTGTAGTCTTTTCCGAAAGGAAACAGCCATTGACAATGTGATGTCCGTCCTGCCAGCCCCTTTTCCTATGAAGATACACATTGTATATGTACATATAACTTTTCATATGCTTTTTTCACTTTCATTGTATTTGATTATTTTCCCATGTCATAAGGTAGTGTCCAAAAATATTCTTTTTAATGTCAACACAGTATTTCATCACGTAGATGATGAAATAGATGTAGACGTTTACTTGTAGACTTCCCTATCTTAGATGCTAAAGTTAATACCAGTTTTTCACATTTATGACTAACACTGCAATGGGAAATTTTTACACTCTGATGAGTTTTTTAGAATAGCTGTTAGAAATGGAATTATTGGATAAAAGGGTAGGAAAGTTTTTAAGGCTGTTGATAGGTAGCGCCGGACTGCATTCCAGAAAGGTTATACCAGTTGATGCTTCTTCCGCAGCCCAGGAGAGTACCCTAGTGTGATCTTTTTCAAAAAACTTTTGCCAAGTCAGGTTGAATTATTGTTTTAATTTGCATTTCCATGATGACTTGTGAGTGTAAACTTTTCACTTGTTTGCTTCATTTGCATTTCTCCAGAACACCTCTGTGCGGGGCAGTTGGGCTTGAAGCAAAGCCTCTCCGTGGAACTATCTTGGAAGCGGTGGGAGTTGTCGGGGCTGATTCCTTGATTCCTTTCTGTGTCACTCCCCTGCACCCAGCACCCCCTCCCCGCTCCAGGAAGCGCTGTGAAGGATGGTGACCAATCTTTCAGCGTGATTCCTGTGGGGAAGGCTCCCGCAGCCCCTTCCCGCCCCTAGATGGCACCTCCACATCGGATGCTTCTGCAGGATTCATTCCAAACCCGAGGAGACCAAAAGTCCTTTTTAATATTCCACAATGAGAGAATCTCATCACAGCCGCGCCCTGGCAAACAGGAGCCATCGGGGAACAGAGATGAATCTACAAAGAAGGCAGCAGGCTCCCAGCTCCTTTCCCTGCCGTGTAGCGCCAGCGACTCGACTTGTTTTAAAATTAAATATTCCTTCTCACCTAGTGCCGGGAGACCGGAGCCACTGCATTGTCAGCACTGGGCTGTTTTTTCAATGCTTTTCCCCTCAATACTTTTAACACTCTTTTATTTGGTCGAGACCCAGCTTGTCCTTTTTTTATCCAGGGCATCAGAAACCCTCTGGATAGAAGCTTTAACCAAAAAGGAAGATACTCCAGCAAGTTTCTAGGGAATAGAAAAATTCCTTTTGCAAGCGGCTTATTGTGTTAGAGATGCCTTCATTCTCACTCTGCCTCTTTTTACACACACACACCCCAGTTCCACAGCCACCCCATAGTCATACCACACTACACACTGCCCCGCACACACATACAACACAACTGACACTCTCATGCCACACATCACCGACTCACTGAACACACACAACACACAATCAACCTACACAACACATACACCTGTTTATGCCACACCACACACACCATAGCACACAAACACCACACCCCTCGACCATGTGCACCCCCATACTACATTAAACACATCACACTCCACACGCACACACACCTCACGCAAGCCAAACACACTTGACCCACACGGCATCACACAAACCCTTGACCATCACGACCACACGTTGTTGGTGGCCCCACCGTGTACACACGGCCTGTCTCCCTCCACCCTTGCCCCCATCCCAGCCCTCCACACTCAAAACATATGTGGTTCTGTGACTCCGAAGAGGAGGAAAGGGTTGTGGGCTGCCCCGGCCACACTTCCTGTCCCAACAAGCCCGAGTCTTCCTGCTTTTGAGGGGAGCAGGAAGGGGCAGAATACACTGAAGCCAGGGCTCTGGGAGGGATCAGAGGATTAACTAAAAATGAGTGAGTCATTTGTGAGGCAATAATGTTAGCCCAGAGCAGGCCTTGGACCGAGACCTTCTCCCTGCTTGCTCATTAACATGGCTCATGGATCTTGCAATCTGGAATAAATTGAGTCTGGGGCAGATGGTCAGAGCTAGGTAATAAGAATCTGGACGCATCCACCCTTCTAATTTTCCTCCACATTCCTCATTTAAGGAAAGGGAGATTTAAAAAATAAATAAGGTCTCCGAGGTACGAAGGAGCTACAATCATATAGTTCTGCTAATTACAAAGAGCAAATCTAATCAGTGTTGATTATCAGCGATACCAATCGTCTGTGGGAAAATTCTCATGCCACAGGGGTTTCTCCATTGCCACCTCTTCTTCAGAGTCACTCCCTCAACCACCGAGCCAGAGTATTCTCAGAGACCATGGGCTATTTTTAATACCTGCCTTGGAAAAAACATAGTTTGGAAGGCAAATCTGTGCAAACTATCCCAGGTAGGTGGTCCAGAGCCACGTCTAAATGACTCCCTGAGTATCTGTGCGTTGGTGTTTTCTGCACCACTCTGTCCTTCCATCAGCTTGGATGATTGGAAAGTATTCCCTCTTGACTACAGCTGTCAAGTTCAAGTTACTAATACCGAGTTATTTCAACCATGGAAACACTGCCAAATGGCAGTAGAGGTATAGATTGTAATGGTTAAAATCTTAGGCCCTGAATTCAAATAGTCTGTCTTTAGATCCTGGCTACACCCCTAGCTCCTGAGCCTAAGGTCTCTCGAGTGTAAAATGGATAATAACAGAATTCTCTTGATGGAGTATGGGGAGAGGATCAAATAAGGGGATGCACAGTGTCTGGCACATAGCAGTCCTGCAGGAGATGGCAGCTCCCATTATTATGGAGATGCGCTAAGTTTCTACCCCTGAATTACTGATGGCCTGCTCCTCACTGCAGGAATATTTCAGCAGTGTATTTTCAAAAGGATAAAAGATGTGGTCTCTTAGTAGTAGTGAGAAATCAGAGGGCATTTCACTCTACCTGCTCTCCGCGTCAGTGACACAAGGTCATGGTAGTGGTGACAGGGCGGGGGAGGGGGCTAATCGTGTCTTTGCCCTTCCTACAGTTTCCCTGATGAAATCGTCTTTGTCTATTTCAGTTTGTTCACCCACTTGGAAAGAGGTCTCTCTTTGCCTTTAAGCTAAATTGGCAAGTCATTATTATAATAATAATACCTGTTATTACCAGCCAATCTCTCTTTCAGTAGTAAATTATTATTATATACTTGGCTAAAAGGGCCTGTGCTGTGGTAATTTGTAAAGGCCAGATTAAGCATAGCAATAAAATTTGAAGTAATAATAATGACATCTTGCATTTCCACGGTGCATTTATTTTTCAAGTACATAGTATGTCAGCAGGCTGCTCTCTGACCTCCCTTGGCTAAGAAATCCTGGCGTTGTGCCTTTTGTTCTGTTCAGAACCCTAAGTTTCCAGATCACATGTCCCTTAGGAAATCTCTGTGCAGTGCCTCCTCAGGCTCTGGCGACAGCTGTGCCAGGCAGAGCCAGACCTGGTGGTGGTGGGGAGTTGCTTTTCTACAAACATGCATCCCTGACCCCAAAGAGGCAGCTTCTTTATTATGGCCATTTATTATTTACAAAGCACTGCAGGTATACATGGCAGTTTGTGAGAAACAAAGACAAGGTCCCTGCCCTGTGGACTGGGAGGTTTTATCCAGCATTTCATCTGTCTGAGCTGACTTGTGGGGACGCAAGGCAAGCAGGGCTGGAGATCTGAGAGTGATGTCTGGGGCGGCAGAGTGGAAGGAAGGAGTCCTGATGAGGAATTTTAAATGGGGAAAGTTGGGGCAGGTGCATGTGACTTGAAGCATCACTCCAGGATCAGAGGAGGTTTACTGGCAGCCTGCGTTCCAGCCCAGGGAAGACAAATCCTGCCCGTGCATCTTTGAACAGTCAGGGAAAGAATAAGGCCCAGCAGTAAGAAGAGAGGACAAATGCTCTGATGGCCAGAGAGGTTTTTACAACACACACCTCCCCTCCCCAAATTTTGTGACTGTTATCTTGTTTTTGTCTAAGAGTTGGGGTGATGGGGGTAGGAAGGCACATTAGGCAGTTTTTAAAAATGTATTATTTTTGTTGTCATTAATTCACTGTGTATCCTTAAATAGACTCATTTTCTTCCTCCAGAAGGATAATTTTCAGACTTTTTGCACCCCTAATATTTAGCCACCTCTCCCCATGGGGCAATTACTCCTCCTCTATCTGTGTCTGCTTCAGCCAGGCTGGCCCGATGGTGCCTTCCAGCTCTGCGGTCTGGGTGACGCCACTCCCAGCACCTGCCTGCACTGTCTGTCCACACACCTACCAGACTCTCTTGAGAAGCTGTCACGGGGCAGGCCCTGGGCTGAAAAGATGAGTAAGATCCCTGCCCCTCTGAAGCAACAGCGGAAGGGGAACGAGGATGTAAAAAAGCCGGGAGGTTGGGGCACAGCTGCCCCATCCTGCAGGAAGAGACAGAGGGTTTGGCGATGTGAGCAGATTCTTGGGCTTCCAATCATTCATTTGAAACGTTCCTGAGTTCCCAACCTCTGGAACAAGGGCTCAAATTCTGGGAAGGCTCAGAAATCCAGCCTTGCCCCAGGATCAGCAAAAACTGATCACGTCCTTGGCATGGGATTCTTCCTGCTCAGAGCTCAGGGCTTAGTCTAATACCAGGCAAGTTCTGCAGCCAGAAACAGATATAAATTTGGCTGAGCAGCACTGGTGAAAGTAAAATAGCTTCTGTAATGTACCAAATATGCACCAGATGGCTCTGCTTCCTACCAGCCCTGCAAGGCTGGTGAACAAAGCTGGTTGCCCTCCTTCGTCATCATCTTCATCTTCAGCATCATCCCATTACTTCTTATTAAAAGCCCTGTGGTACGTGGTGTGCTTGGATGTTTAGCTGAGACCATCTCCCGCCTCCCTCCCCTTTACCCTCTGGGTCTCCACACCCCAGTTGTGCCTATGGTCCCATCGTTTCTTGTGCAATCCTTCTCTGCCCTGTTGCCTGACCCCATCTCCTCCCACCATTCTCACCCTGTTCCATCTTCACATTCCCTCCCACTTTCCAAGCCAGTGTCTCTCAAAGCATAGCCCTCACCCCCACTGTGTCAGAATCATTTGGGGAATGTGTGAATACTGCAGATTTCTGGGAACACTCCCCCCCCACTCCACATGCTAATTCAAGGTGCCTAATGGTGGTCCACAGGCGTTTGCATTTTAACAAGTTCCCTGCAGCAGAGTTTGCGAGATGCTGCCTTACACGGTTCCCTTCCAACAACAGTCAACGACTTTGTCTTCCAGCTTCCCAGTTTAGAGAGGTTCAGACGGGAAATAAAGCCCTAGAAGGGGCACCAACAGCCATGTATCAAAATTGCCTTGACGGCAAAAGCAAAATTTTCAGGAAATTTGCAAGTTCGTTGTTAAATTGGTAGCTTAAAGTTAGCCACAGGAGGAATATTTATACCACAGAAATCATCAAAGCCTGTAAATCAAGGATTTATTTTTATTTTTAGAACTGGTTTACCAGCACACTGCTGGACACCAACTTTATCAGCCCGGAGCTGTGATTTGCACAGGGAGGTACCAAAGCCCAGAGAGGCAAAGGGGCCTGTCCCAGGCTCACGACAAGTGAGGATGGAGTCACAGCTGGAATGTCTCCGTCTAGTGTGCATGAGAGCCCCACTCCTTTCCCCCAAATGCTTTGTGCCCATCAGAGGTTGGTTTGGAAGAATTCCTAGACCACAGGGCCTATCACCGGGTGAGTCACTCCAGGGTGTTCTGATTGCAAGTCACCAATTCTGGCTCCCCTAAGCAGACCAGAAATCTAATTGAAGGGATTGAGTTCACAGAGGAGAAAAGAAGGTTGAAAACCAGGCTTACGAAGGGACTGAGCTAGGGCAGCTCAGGAGTGCACGGAGCGGAAGTGCAGGACGGCCTCCTCAGGGAGCTGCTGCTGGGTTGAACCAGCCTCCAACTCCTCTTCCCGCCCTGCTTCACTAGACTCAAAATAAGAAGTCCTTGAAGAGCCTCCGAGTGGTGATGGGCCCCACCCCTACCTCTTCGCCAGAGGTGGACGGGCACCTTGGCTGACACCCAAGACTTCATAGAATGGGTGAGAGACAATTCTCTCAAGAGTTCTGGCTGCATTGTAGTGAAAAGAGGAGACTGAGGCAGGTAGCCAGAAAGCCACAATGCCCTCTATAGACTTGGACACAACAGTGAGCTCCAGGAAGCTTGGCTTGGGCTCTGCTCCCTCACGCCCCATATCCAGTGCAGACTCTCAGGCTGGCTGCCTCTGGCCTCATGCTGGGACTGGGAATGCTGACTCAAGCTCTCTCCTGCTTAACTCTGAGAGCTCCCAGTGGTCTTTTGTTCACCCCCGGGCCCTGTCTTAATGAGTCCACTATCATCCAAAAGCTAACGACTCCATCTCCTTATCTCCATACCCACAGTGTTGAGTTTCCCGCTGGACATATCCACTTCGGAAGCGTGTCTCAGCTCCAGCTCTCCCTGCACTGCTGCTGCGCCTGCCTTAATCCAGGTCGTGTATTCTCACTTTGTCTTTCTCAGCAGACTCTGGACTCTTCTGTCTCCACTGTCATTTTCTCTCCCATCCAATCCACCCTCTGTGCTGTGCCACATGACATTAAAAGCAGACCACATCACTCCGACCCTTAAATGACATCTAATAACCTCCCCCTTTGTCCTTGAAATAAAGTCCCCACCACCTCTAGGCCAAACTAGACCTTTTGTGATCTGACCTTGACCTGTCCCTCTTGCCGAATTTGCCCCCTTGACATATAGCTTTGCCCTTGTCACGTGGAGCCCCTCCACAGACATGCCCAGCCTTTCTTTGCCACTCTCATGCTGTCTCACATGCTTTTCCTGTGTGGGGGGCCCTGCCCAGAAAGTTTTGACACGTCCTTTATGACCCAGAGGACGAGATAGAGGATGTGGGTCAGGCGACAGTGCATTGAGTGGAGATTCCTTGGTGAAGTCTTTGCTGCCCTACCTACTCTGATGTTATTTTTCTGTCCTGTGTATTTCCACAACTCTTTGCTCATGAAGTTCATAGAACACATATTCCATTTTAATAAATGAATTTACTTTTTTTTTTTTTTTTGCAGTTTTTGGCTGGGGCTGGGTTTGAACCCACCACCTCCGGCGGGCACCCTGCCCCTTTGAGCCACAGGTGCCGCCCTGAATTTATGTTTTTCTACCTCATCATGGACACTTACCAATGTTTTGGGAACCCAGGCCTCTTCACATCCTGCCTACATTTGGGGAGTGCTGTTCTGTGGATCTCCACATCCTACTTTGGGAGGCAGACCCCCACTCTCCACCCTTCCTTGCAGCTGGGACACAGCACGGGTGGGCACCACATCTGCCTGTGGAGGACTGTGAACCAGAAGCTGGGGAAGAAGAGCAGTGAGAGCCATGAGCAGCATATTCTCACAAAGGTGGCTTTTTTCTACCCCTGTCTCAGAATTCCAATCAGAGTATCTAAGGTCCTAAATTGGCAGGGTCACCAGTTTAAGCCCTTGTCTGCACCCGCAGTGGCACCAGCACTGTCTCTTCTAGAATAGTTTTGCAAAGCATTTTGGCTATTATTCCCAGATGCATAGCTTCCTAGAGATTTTGTGATTTAATTAATATCTTTATTTTTTTTTTTTTTGAGACAGAGCCTCAAGCTATCCCCCTGGGTAGAGTGCTATGGCATCACAGCTCACAGCAACCTCCAACTCCTGGGCTCAAGCGAGTCTCTTGCCTCCGCCTCCCAAGTAGCTGGGACCACTGGCACCCACCACAACACCTGGCTATTTTTTGGTTGCAG